>WWET01001904.1:71506-110723 GCA_011038615.1 Limnodynastes dumerilii | reverse complement strand
GTGTGTGTGTGTGTGTGTGTGTGTGTGTGTGTGTGTGTGTGTGTGTGTGTGTGTGTAGTATGTATGTTGTAGTTGACCTGCAGTAGTGTGGACTTTGACCCTAGAAGGAGATAAATCTGATTCCAGATCAGGAGATATCTAAAGGGGAGGAATTAGTGTACGTTGAAGCTGGTTGCAAAAGGCAATAGTTGCTTTTCCTATAAACTGTCTGGTATTCACTGTGACATATACTCCACTTTAACACGTGCTACAACTGCATTTACTACTACAAACACACATAACCTTTCTTCCTCCTTCTTCTCTCCAATTCTCAATGAAATAATCCCACCTTCTGCTCCTTGTTAGACTGTGCCTTACCCCACCCCTGGCATCAGACCATTATTTAGTCTCTTGTGGTCGGCAATGGGATTGGTACACATAATTCGGGCTACCTGTACATGCCCTGGGATAGTCATGTGCTAGTTAGGCTGTTGTGCGAACCTTATTTGTGAATCTGAAAGATTTTTAATCTGTATAGATACCCAATCAATGATGTAGCAATGGTGCAACCCATTCTGTGTTGGAGGATAGCATAATAGGTTTGGGAGGGGGTTTCCTAGCTGAACTCTACATCACAATGGAAAAGTTATATATTTGTGTCTTTTATACCCACATTTTTTATTATTTATTTATTTACTCCTCAAAGTGGAAAATTGTTTGCCCAGGTGTAGATTCAATAAAGTTGTTGTTGTTTTTCAAAGTGGATCAATAATCGTGGTGTAAAGTAGACAAGTGATGTGGTTCCGGTGTGCGCTCCTGTTGCTCCATTTAATATGACCAAGTTTATAGTTATGTGACATTTGCCTAAAGCCTCCTAATTCTGCAACATATGAAAGCAATGAGCAAAGTACTCTGCAACAGCTACACAACATGGAGCTTGGTAACGTCAACAGTTGCAAGTGAAAAGCATTTGTTATCTTCAGCATTTTTCACACATCTTTGGTTTTCTCTCTTTGTTTTGTGTTGGTGTTGTCATGCGTCGAAGACAAATAAGATATTTTACTAAAATAATTTGTCAATTAGAGTGCTATGTGCACATACATCTCTAGGTAACCTATTTGGCCACTAAGTCCATTGTGGTCTGTGGTGTGAATTGAATACAACCCCCAATGATACTTACTGGGCTGAGTTCTTCCTCTCAATGGGATGTGCTATTTAGAGTGGGTTCAACAAATACCAGTTGCCATGGTGACTAGAATTTGGAACCTGGTGACCGAAGTATCAAGAAGGAGAAACTGCCTACATTCACCTCCTCCCCTGTGCCTGCTGAAACAACTGGTAGAGAAGTGCAGTGATGGCGGTCCTGTCCTTACAGTTTCAGCGGTTAAGTGATTAGTGGCCATGGGGTGACCTCCCCTGTGGTTGGTTGCTTCCCCCGTGTCATCAGGTGGACCTTTGCCAGTAGAGTCCTAGGAGACGTGACGTGGACGTTGCCACCGTGTAGCGGCACGTCTTTATTTTCTTGACTGTATTCTAGGTTTCTGCCTTGCTTTTTTTTCTGATCATTTCTTAATTTGTCTTCCATTTCAGAATCCAAAAAGAGACAATGTAAAGTTATCTTCGACTACATTCCACAGAATGAAGATGAGTTGGAGCTTAAAATCGGAGATGTATTGGATATCACTGAGGAGGTACGTTGTACACCGTGATTGTTATTGGCGTCTAATGGCCGGATTCGTAACATGCGTGCCTTGTTTTACAATTCTAGCTACTACGCATGCGTAGTAACTATTTTACGTAGTGTTTCGTTACGTTGATTGTGTACATATGGTCTTTAAAGACCGCATGTACACAATCTACGCAACAAAATGCTACGTAGATAGCATCAAATAGTTACTATGCATTTGTAGTAGCCAGAGTCGTAAAGTTAGGCACACATGTTAAAAATTAAGGGGTTGTGAATCCAGCTCTATATTCTCAGCTTCAACATTTGCTTCATATGCGCAGAACATGAACACATGGAAATAGCAGGGAGATAGCATTCTTCAGGGGATCATGAAAAATCTGCGGGTTGTCAGAATAATTTAGGTTGCAAAATATTTTGTTTTCAACTATATTTGCTGTAGCTTCAGTGTAAGGAAAGTCTAGTATACTAGTGTGGCTAGGCAGGGGGGCAGGACTTGAGGCCGTGGTTTCCATAAAACCATGGGCCTCAAGTCCCTTACGGGAGATTTGCCGGCTATCCTAGGATACCGGGAGAACTGCCCGAATTTAGGGAGTCTCCTGGACATTCCGGGAGAGTCGGCTTCCCTGCTTAAGTCTGGATCCAGCCCATTGTTTAGAAAATAAAAATTTAATAAGAACTAAACCAACTATACATAAAATGATAACGGGAAATTCAAATAACGCTTTGATTTAACCTTCATTTACTTGATAAATAATGTACTTAACCTGGTTTGGATATGCTAATATCCTGCAATCAGATTCAGTCTATGACCTTTACAGTGTAAGTCATTCAGTTGTTGATAAATAATTTAAGTAACCTGCATTGCATATTAATATCATACAGTCAGATACAGCTGTCCGCCCCATTCTTTGCAACACTTAGTTTACTCTGCCTTAGGACCGGATCCAGACCCCCTGCTGCTGTTGTACTCCAAACCAGGAGTCCTGTGCGAAGTCTACTCAATTCGTATGCACTGACTTATGCTAGGAGGACCCTACTTTAAGTTTTCATGCTTCGTTCCCACTTAAATTGACAGCTCGGAAGTCTGGATAGGGCTTTAGAGCGTAAAG
Organism: Limnodynastes dumerilii; assembly: GCA_011038615.1. Classification (NCBI taxonomy): domain Eukaryota; kingdom Metazoa; phylum Chordata; class Amphibia; order Anura; family Limnodynastidae; genus Limnodynastes; species Limnodynastes dumerilii. The sequence continues at coordinate 107,948 of WWET01001904.1, read as the reverse complement.
GCGCCCCTACTGTAATCATTATATGAAGCCATCCCTCCAACCTTGCGTAAATGCTGTGTGCATCTTGTTCCACCTCTGTATCTAGACACTTCGGGCCTGATCCAGACCTACGAGGTAACGCTCAGCGTTACATCATGGGACTCCCCCTGCCCTATCGTATTTACACTCCCTTATGCCGGCTGAAGGCTACCCTAACTTCAGCCGGCGTAAGCAAGTGTAAATACGCTGGGACGGTGGCGTTAGTACGATAACGCCGCCCTCCCAGCCTCATTACCCTCCCTCTCCCTGCACTAACCTCAGCGTAGTAACGCTTGGGGACGCCCCCTCCTCAGTTACTACGCTGGTGCTATGGACACCCGATCCATGCTCGGCATTGCCGTAGTTACGCCGGGCAACATCTGTATTAACTACGGCGGGCGTAGCTCTGGATCAGCCTCTTCCAGCATAGAGGAAGTGCTGGATCCAGATCCATGCTGGAAGTCTGCTGCCTCCGGCTTGTAGTGATCAGGTGGCGTGTGTTGTGATGAGCAGACTCTGTATATGAGTGTGAGTAGGAAGCCAATGATTGAAGCTATGGTGATGTACATTTACGTTGAGATACTCCTGTTTCTGTCCTTTGCAGTAGAACACATCAGTACGGTGTCATCATGTGATTGCTCACCATGAATCTGCCTGTATGTTTGCACAGGTTGATGTACCTGCTATTTGTTGTGTTCAGTCGTGAGGTCACCCTAAGGCTGCATCCTGTGGGTGACATGATGGAGATAGCTGGGGCCACTTTCCAGGCTTCAGGCTCTAATAACATTACCAGATATACAGTAGAATTAGAGTTAGTAGATTTGTAATAAGTATTGGTGATGTGTTGAGGCTTAACCATTGTTGTAGCTTTTTGTTCAGTCTAACCTTCGGAGTAAACTAATATCCAAGAGAATAAGTTGCCTTTATTCACGAAGTACATTCATTTATAGTATTATAACATGGGTCTTGGGCAGATCAATGCATTGTGATAATGCACCTTGTAAACCCGTTCCATATTTTCTGTTGTCAGTCATGTTGGCGATTTGCCACTTTTTAGGTGCCGCAGAGTTTTTCATGTCCTTTTTTTTTTTTTATGTGTCTTACCTCTACTATGTCTGTGCTGTTCCCCTAAGTCCTGGTGCCCATCTTGTCGGACTCCAGCCACTATTCTCTTTCTAATATTGTTACACAGGACCAGCAGCTGGGTTGTTTTGTAGGTGAGTTGTCTCTCAACAGCGGGACAGCAGATTTTTTTTTTTTTCCTCAATTGACCCTAGATCCTATTTGATCCTCAATTTAGTTTAAGATTTATAATCCTTTAAATATTCTAAAGCTGGACATACTGGGACGATTATCGATCCCAGCAGAAGGTTGCTTGATAAACAGGACGATATCCCACACATTATTGGCACCATTCACCTCTCCTGCTGGGACCGATGATCCTAGCAAAAGAGGGAGGTCCTAGCAGAGAAGGGAGCCGTTCAGTCAGCTGATTAGCTTAAAATATAGCGCCCAATATAAATAAAGTATATCAAATGCTCAAGTTGTTGTATCAGGACTTTGCTGGCATGATTATTGGGTGCTTGTAAAATCCATCCTGAATAGACTGTACATCGAATTTTGGCCTGATCACCCGATCATTGGATGATCGGGATGAAAATCCCTCTAGTGTATGGCCAGCAACCTCCACCACCTCTGATGAGGGATTATTCCACTTATTAACTACCCTTTCAGTGAGATAAGTAACACTAACAAAAAGTCATCTTAATAAAATCATCTCTGAAATGAACATACCCCCCAGCAATTGGTCCCAAAGCGTATTTGCAATACTCTGTCCGCTATATAGCCCCCAGAGCATGATGTCTAAGGGCACTGTCTTGCTGTAACCAGTGCCAGTCCAGGCGGTTTATCATATATTTGCGAATGTGTGTAACTAGTATTTTATTTTATAGAATGGCTGATTAGATGGGGGCATTTGTTTTATGTGCTGTGCTGAGAGTAGTCTCTGTTGCATTTATTAGGTGCTGGTTTGGTTTGACATATGGTACGGGTAGGTGTGTGAGATCACAGAGGTGCAGCTCACTTGCTGCCACCACATTGTGCTTTAGCTGGTTTATTGCAGATGTTCTTATTTTTAGATGTAGCCTCCTTTGATATATCTGGCTATCTGAGATGTCTGAAATGTAAAGCAGATGGTTAGCTGGGTCTGAACTCATACTTGGCCCTTATGCGTGCACCTCTTACTCAATATCCCATGTGTTCTTCAGCGCTTCCAAAATCTCTCTCTGTTGCTACTCTCCTCAGTTATTGTGGTAAAATAAGGGCTATTAGCTGGCTTGAATAATCAGTGTGAGAGATGTGTAATGATTAATAGTACGTGGAATGTTGCAAAATGATGATCGTTTAATATGTCCAATGATACTGGAGCCGCTGCCTTCTGTTTTCTTTTTGCCCCAGGGAACTGGTCTTGTTGTATAATCACGAATCCGAGGACTGCTTTGACGCCAGCGCTGTATTACCCAGGGCCTCTCTGGCACTAGAGCTTTATTGTCCAGGGCCGCTCTAGGGTCAGTGCTGTAATGCTCGGGGCCTTGCTGGTGCTAGTGCTTTATTGGCCCAGGCCTCGCTGGCGCAAGTGCTGTATTGCCAAGGGCCTTTATGTCGCTTTGACTGTATTGTTGTGGGCCTTTCTGGCGCTATTTCTCTACTGCCTCTGTGGCTCAGTGTTGACATGAAGCAGTGGAGAAATGATAGCGTGTGTCCCCTTTTATTCGTAATAAATGGGATCCCTTTGATATGGGACAAGCGCATCACATTTGGACCTGTGCTGGTGCATGTGATACTTCAAATTAACTTGCAACAACATATAAAAGCTAGACTACAGAAGTGACGACTCTAGACTTTTGGAGGCAAGTAATGAGTTGAAAATGAAACCGTCTCCATTCAAGAGTCTGAGTTTATTTGTTTCATTTCTGCATTGAAGGTAGAAGAGGGCTGGTGGAGCGGGACCTGCAGCGGCCGATCTGGGCTCTTTCCGTCAAACTTTGTGAAAGAAGTGGATCTGTCGTCTGACGATGGAGAAAGTCAGGAGAGTGCTGAAGATCCAGGTAACCGTTTGTGTGTCTTTAGCTGCAGGAGGGTTTACTTTATGATGTTACTTCATGAAGTCGCTGCTTTAGGGCTCAGTCACTGGCACCTGACTGTAATGTCATTGGTTCTCAATGCACCCTGAATACCTCCCAAACTCCGCTCTGGTTAATACAAACACCCCCTGTTTTGTCATGAACTCAGCCCCTTTGGCCGCAGCTGAAGGACAAAATCAACATAGTAGAGAAACAGTCACCTGAAATCAGGCCAGCTGAGAGCATCTGTGATACTTGGCTTAATGATATCTATGGGCCTGATTCATAGTTAAGAACGCGTTAGGTTCTTAAATATACGCAACTAGTAGCAAGGCAACTCCCTCGGCCCGCCCCCCGTTTTCAGGTTCTTAAGAGACTTACGAGTGCCAAAGGCTCCCTTAACTGTAAGTTTGCATTTGAGTGCGTAGGGCGTCTAATTACAAACTTGACTGCATAACTGCTCCACCTTTTGCTCATATAAATGCCTCCCTCCAATCTTCTTATCTGCCGAGTTCATTATTCGCGGCACGCCCCTTCCTGCGTAAGTTACTACAAACCTAGAGACTTTAGGTTCGTACAGCATTTGCGTTCCTAGGTCCAATGTAGATAGCGAAAGGTTACTACGCATGCGCAGTATATACCTTCCTAAATATACGCACCTAAAACCACACAGATTCATAACTGTGAATTGGGTCCTATGTTCCCTGTGAAATAAATGCTGCATTCATGGGTCCATGTGCACAACCACCTTGAATAAGGCTGAATATAATAATAATTCTAATAATATAAAAGCTAATGAAAAAAAATAAAATAAGAAATTCCATGCACTGATAATTTAGTTTTGTTTAAAACATATCACGTGGATATTTCGAAAGGAATAAGCTTAATAATTAACCAACAATGAATCCGCGATATTGTAGTGTGCATAATTTCTTTGGACTTTGATATGAGGGCAGACAAGAACAGCTGCTCATATTTGGATGGTGCTCGGCAGACGCAGATTCTTCCATATTCGTGGCTGGAAATAAAGACGATGTGGTCGTTGCTGGTGGATTCCGTCATCCAGGGTCACACGGTCAGGCTCGGAGTTACAGTATTTACCCAGTTTGAGCAGCCTAGAAAAGAGGGCACAGGGGCCTATTTGGTAGTGATTTCTTACATTACTCATTAACATTCCTTTGTTCTCTGTCATCTTTATGATGTACAAAATAAAATCCACATTGTTGGCCTGAAAATGGGATTTCCTGTGCCAAAACATTGTGCAAAGCTCCCGTGCCTGGGGTGTGCACACAGATGAAAGCTTCATTTACTGCCGAAAGGGGGAAAAATAGCTTTATCTCTATAAGAGGCAATTTAATAACTAAACTTGTTATATCCTTTTATAAGACGCAGAAAAGGTCTCTATCACTGAACATAAGAACAGCAATGTGCAATACACAGACTGAACTGCAAACTCATCATTACACGAAATAGATTTCAGCAGACAGTTTGTGCAGTAATAATTAGCGGAGGGCACACTGCAGATTGTGATAGAGGAAGAGTCTGTGTGGAAGGAGGTCACCAGTAACTGCCACCGGTACCAGCTCTAGATAGGGAGAAGTCCAGAGAAAGAGGAATATGAGAAGTGCAGAAGACACTTTGGAGACACATCTGTGCAATTATACAGGAGATGTGACGGTTCTTGCGATTTCATCCACGTATACACACTATACTAATTTACCAGCCAATATAACCTCCTCATCTGCTCAAATAAAATCTCGGTGCGGATCTCAATGCATCTAAATCAGCGCTTCTCAAACCTTTTTATTAGGGAGTACCAGTTACCAACTTGATACTTAATTTAATATAATCTCTGCCATCTGGTTTCGAACCTGGTTAAAGTACAAGTACAGCTGTTATCTCCTGACAAGCTTGCCCAGTTGCCCTTGATACCACCAATCAGTGATCCATGTACCACCAGTGGTACTAGTACCACTGGATGAGAACCCTTGATCGAACTGATTTCACCAGTGGGCTTAACTAAACAACATACAATGTCATTGAAGTACCAGAAACAGGAAATATCATTGTATGTACCTAATACCAGGGCTTTCTGTACAGATGTTCATATTATTGGGGTACGTTTATTCGCGGAGCGTATTTTCGTGCGCGTAAATTCGTTACACTTCCTTTGGCACACCCCTTGCACGTACGGATTTTGTCAAGATACGCTTTCCAAACCCTACCTTAACTTTTTCCAACGTAACCGCAGTCATACGCACGCGTACTTATGGGCTGAACGAATTTACGCAGCTAAGCACGCCCATACTGTACACTTTAAATACAACCGCCCGCATACTTCACGTAATTCAGACGTATTTTGTTGGAACATAAAATTGGCACGCCCACACGTAAGTATTTACGTGACACATACGTGAATGGCCCATACGTTCACAATTACGCTACGTTAATGTGCGTATTTTCTATGGTGCGCATGCGCAGTGCGTACTAAACAGCGATTTTACGTCTCTGCCACGCGTGAATTTGCTCCGAAGCGTTGTTCTGGATCAGGCCCATTGCCTTTGCATTCGGTGTCTTGTTCCTTACGTTTATGTTTACTATGAGTTTGTGTTCTTGGGGCGTGATCAGTGTCCTGTATGATTGTCTTACAATTGGGTACGTAGGTATTACATAGATCTATTAGCGCACACAATCACATTTCTCTGACATCTTTACATCAGCATTGGGGTTTTTTTTTTTATTACATTCATAAAATCTAATCATCCAATCCAGCTTTTTATTTAATCACTCGTAGTCAAAGTCGCCGGTGCATACACACTTATGCAGTGTCATTCCCAGTGGTCTGGAATATGATCATTGCATAGGTGTGTACCCAGCTTGAATATCAGTCTATATCTGCAGCTCAGATCACAGTCAGGTGACTCATCATTGGTTCCTAAAGACAACCAATACTTTCACAGGGAATAACCATGTTACGGACTGATGTCCTGCTGCGTTTGCATTGTTCTTTCAAAAGGGGCTGAGAAGAATCTTACCTGTGTGCTAAAGACTTCAGAGGTGCCCCAAATCCTGAAGCGGATTGTTTAACTCACACGCCCAAGTCCAGAGAAGCAGCTAAGCAAAGCAGACATAACCTGACCGCCCAGTGTCCCCATCTGCTCCTGTATTGCCATGCGACAGGGGGCAGTTACTGCACTCTGCTGCTCTACACTTTATGCTGGTTTATGATCTCATTTCCATAATGTCAGCTCTGTGCATGCAAAGAAATGTCAGTAGCCAGCAAGTGAGCAGTGAGAGACCTGTGGGAGGGGGTGTCCTGCTTTTACAGGCTTACCATCTGGATGCCTACTGATTAAAGCTCATATTTACTGTCAATTTAGTATGGCTTCCAGCCTGGTCCTGTTTACAAGTAAAGATGTTTATGGTTTGGACATGGATTACCAGCAATCATGAATGATTTATGGTTACCACACTTGCAGTTACATACCCACTGCCTACACACATGCATGTACGTACATACATGTGTGCAAATATACACACACGCATACATGCGCATATGCACATTTTCTTTATCTGTTATTTAGCCCCCAGGATGTTTTAATATACCCTCTGCCGTCTGGTTAAAATAAACATACAGCTGCTACCCCCTTACCCAGTCACCCCGAGTATCACCAGACAGTGGTTGAGCCCCTGCTATAAATGACCAGTCGTATTGTCTGCAATATATTGGTTTAAATGAAACTTATTGGATAAGAGCTTTTCTGGCTCCGCTTCTTTTACACTCACGCGTCTCCTGTGAGTTTAAACATAATAACTCAAGGTGCATTTCCATTATTGTTAAGGTCTGTAAGACAATCCTAGATAAATGTATGGTGTGTGCAGGCACTGACTCCCCTCAGTTCTGTTCTATGTGCTCTGTGAAAATAAGGTTTATTCGCTTTTGTGTCATGCCTCCCATATTCGCTCTACCTTATGGGCACGCGTTTCACCCTATCCAGGCTTAAAAGCTAAGAACCAGTTTCAGAGCTTCGAAAAGGGGGTTTCCAACGGTTTGTGTTGTAAAGCGCCCACTGTTGCATCTAGTGCATGCTCTAGCCAGCATTTCGACTCCAGCGGGAATCCATAGAGTTGCAGTTGCAAGTGGTAGGGGTTTATTATAATCATGTTCTGTAAGGGTTGCCAGCCAAGAGATCCCAATAATAAAGTAGCACAGGTGTGTGGGTACGATGGCATATAGCGCCTTCAGATCAATGATCCCTTCCAGCAACATTTTCAACAGAGTGGCCAGGTTCCAATTGCAGGTGAAGATGACTTAATATTACAGTGCACAGTATATAGGCCGACACTACCCACGGATTCAGACTTCCGAAATGGCCCCAATTTATGTTGGAAAAGTTAGCGGAGCGATTGTACAGAGGCGTGATTATCGCGACCCAGCGATTGCGGATCCCTACCCATCTGTTACTCGCAGATTAATCGCAAATAAAGACTCCCGTCATTGGATATTAGAAACCCTCTGATGTCGTCTATCTGCCAGCATTTGCGTCCTCTTTTTATTAATAGTCACAGTTGAACCTTTCTGTTACGTCCTGATCAGTAACCAGAAAGAAGCTCGCACGAGAAAAGCCCTCAATTGGTCACGGGAATTACCCCACTGTCCTAAATACCCACAAGAAAAATGCTCACACAGAAATATACCCACATAAAGTCATTTTGCTATGCTATAAGCATTATAATTCATTGCTATACAATAGGGGCTTGTGTGTGAAGAGGCTTTACTGCTCGAGTGTAAATGTCTGTAAGGGAAATGCAAGAAATCAAATAATAGAAACAGCAATGATATTGTGGAGCCTGCTGCTTGCTTCGTTCTGTTTCACCCTGCATTGGTTCATCAGCAGTCTCTGCATAGTCACAGGACTTCATTGCACTCACTGCTGTCCTTGTTTTATTTACTACTGTAATATCTGTGCAATCCTCCTGACTAAGTATTACATTGTCATTTCTGAGATAGCTCCATGTCTTGGTAATCTGTGAACCCTTTATCCATACTATCATATGTGTTACATTTTACCACATAAAGAGAACATTGGGCCTGATCCAGACTTAATAGCAGATTCTGTACGTTGGCCTCCGTTGCAGAGCCTAATGTAGGAAATTTGCTATCCAGAATTCCGTACATGCGAGAGGAATGCATACCCCTCGGATGAGGTCTGATGCAGAATTTCTTTGTACTGCACACGCACAGTAAATACTGATAGATTATTCCCACACGTGTCGTATGTAATTAGTAATTAGGAAGTCTGGATCCGGGCCATGAACACCTATAATAGAATGTTTGAAATAATGAAGCTATTAATTCAAATCTGGCACTTCCAAAGGTTTTCATCAGTGTTCAGAAGCCTGGTATGTATGCAGTAAAGTTGGCCATACATAGGAGCGATTAGTTATTGTGTGATCAGGCAAATAATCTCTCTAGTTTGCTGATCAAGATCAATTTTTAAAACACCAAATAAATGCACCAGAAACGCTCTGCTACGATTATTTGGTCTTTTAACATGTTTGATGTAAATCTTTGATTTTACTTATAGCATAGCAAAATGACGATATGTGGCTTTTTCCCCTGTGTGAGCATTTTTCTTGTGCACATTTGACACTGAGATTTTTGTCCGTGACCAATTTTCATCTGGGCCTTTTTCATAGCACCGTATTGAACACACCCATCAGATCTGAAGCATTTCACTGTATCTATACGTTTAGGTACTTGTCCCAAGCTTAGGTGGTACATCCACAGGGCTGTAGTAGTTATACTCTGGGACGTGATACCATTAGGAAAGCGCACAATTGGTTCCAAATTTTAAATAAAAAACAGCTGGTATTTTTGGGTGTATTAGCCCTCTACTTAAATGTTTTTTTTATTGACCAAAATCCAGTATTATTGTAAATCCTTGCTCTGTTCTCCAGGTCCACACTTTGCTGGTGCTGACAGTTGAGTATTATGTTAATAGGACATAAATATTACTTATATATTATTACATTTCTGAAAGTCATCTGCATTACATTAAGTTTACAGACCTTACAAACAAATACTAACAATACTCAACTGTCCACGTTTCACACATGACTAAGGATACCGTCCATTCTCAGCAATGTACTTTGTGCGCAGCAAGATCTATGTTCATGTCACAATGCAGCATGTACACAGCACAGGACTACAGGCTCTCAGAGGATCAAAGCCTGAACTTGTGCCATCTTTCTCCTTTCCTTCAGCCGAGGCTCCTGCGACCTCCATTGCATCTCCTGCCTCACCTGTATCGTTACCAACTAGCAACTCAGAAGCGCCTCCACCGACGGTGGCACATCCCAAGAAAGTCATGGGGGTCGGTTTTGGTGATATCTTCAAGGAAGGGTCTGTAAAACTCAAGCCAAGGATACCACCGACGACGGAGGGGGAAATAAAAAAGCCAGACAAGGTAATTGGAGCACATACACTGAATCCCTGGAGCCAGCCCTTCTATTGCCTGAGAGAGCCCTATTCACTTCCCTGAAGATGTGTGGGCGCCATTGCAAACCACATGGGGAGATGACAGTCCCCCAAATAGGACAAATTTACTATTTATTTACCCCAATGTGCATTTATTTTGCAACATAGAGGTACAAAAAAATGCAGAAAAGGGAAAAACATACCAAAAACTTGGTCCTTTCACCCCAGTAAGGAGCTATCAAAAATGAGTATAATATGGATATTACCCTTCCCCAAGTATATTTTCAGGGAAATTGATTTGTTATATATCACATCTAGCAGCTTTCTGATTTTCCCTTCATTATCTGGGTCTCCTCATCGATGAGCACATTCCTGATCTCTCTCGTGGTTTTTGCTGTGATAGAATAATGTTAAATCGCTGCAATGTGTTTTTTGACTCATAAACTGGTCCCATAGATCCAATGTAGTGGATCCTTTAGTGAGGAATTAGATGTAGGGGGCCATATCCAGTGTCGAATTGTCACCGACTGCTATCTGTTTTAATCTGATTGCATCTACTTTCTCCTACAGTACACAAATCAGTGCGAATCTGGATTTTTATAGTTTAAAGTGTGCAATAAATGCATTTTTTTCCCATTTATTTGCTATTTTCACAGCCATCACCCAGCCCAACACCATTGACAAAAGTATTTCGCACTTCAAGTTCAGATCTACAAAGAACAGAAATAGACGGCAAACCTAAAGGTTGGACTTTAATCTTTGTGTTAGATCGATCATCCCATTTAGTCTTTTTTTTTATTGCTTTGTAATTATTAATGCAAAAAATTCCTGTTATGAGCCATGGCATAGGGGAGTGGGTAACTCTAATAAGTAAATATTAGTTGTTGAATAGTGATAGCTTTATTGGTCATCTGTTTTGGCGCACACTTTGAAGACTTTATTTCTCCTATATGAGGAAAACTCAGGGTGAAAAGTTATCTGTGTGAATCCTGTGTTCTCTCAGAAGACTAAAGCTGGCCACACACTAGAGCGATTATCTGCCCAAACGCATGATTATCGTGGATTGGGCCAAATATCGCTCTACTGTATGGTACAGATTTTTTTTCTAACTAACGATAAAACCTTCCAAAAACGCTCGCCCCCGATTATCTCATCTCATGGGAATCTTGAATGATTATCTTTTATTGTTAACAAGATCGTGCCGTGTTTATTAACAGGTCTATATATAGTGCCAGCAGATTACTTAAACTGGCCACACACTAGACCAATTATTGTGTATTGGGACAAATATATCTCTAGTGTGTGAAAAAGATTTTTTTTTAAATGCAGATATAACGCTCCAAAAAAGCTAGGATCCGATTATCTCATCGATCGGAGTTCATGATAGATAATCAGACCCTAGCAGCGATTTTTGGAGGTGCCTAGTGTAAAATGACTGCTGGACAGACATTTAACACAGAGGGAGAAAGGGCAGAGTGCTGCACAGCCTCACACACTGACAGAGGCAGAGAGGACACCGCGCAGCAGCCCGTCAGTGTGAGTTTTTCCCATTCATAATTTTTTTTTTTTGCAGCCAACCAATTAGCTGGCTTCATGGATCTCCTGTCAAGATTGACAGGAGACCCAGCCAATCAGAGAGAGACTGCAGCCAGCCAATAGGCAGCAGAGATTATCGCCCCAGCCTCTGTCAGTGCATGGTGCCAATATCAGGACTTTTCCCGAGGGGAAAATCGTCCCGTTTATTGGCAGCCACATGCTGGGTGCGATAATCACTGTAGTGTGTGCCCAGCTTTAGCTGTGATCCAGGGAATTTGTTTTTACACCCGTTCCTGAACTGGTCACAGTTAATTGTTTAGTATTTTGACTCATCATTTAAAATAGTGTTAGACATATTTTAGTGCCCTGATTTTGGAATGTCTATTTATTGTTTTCAACTATCACTCTTCTTTTATGTCTCCAAAGCCAAAGAGATGTGCCGGGCACTGTTTCCGTATGACGGTTCTAATGATGATGAGCTTAGCTTTAAAGAAGGGGACATCATCTACATCACAAGCAAAGTAAGTTCTGTTCTCCGTTATCTTGATGGGAGGCAACACGGAGGGGTTGTATGTAAAGCAGTATCTGGACCTTGTTGCTTCCACCCTCCATGCAGTAAAGTGTTACCTGTGGTATTCCCAGAAACACTGGTCCGGATTCACAGTTACGTAAATTTTGTCTTACGTATGTTGTTTTAAGAATTGAGCTACTACGCATGTAAACTACGCACTGAACCATGTAAGAATGATTCACAGTTAAGAAGGGCTTGCGTAGAGTAACATACGCACAGGAAGAGATAAGAACGCCCCCTACCATTCTTAAGTTGACATCCACATGGTTAACAGAGAGGCAAAGCCTCATGATTTTCTGTTTGTTCAACACAAAGAGCTGCTGTGTGACTATAATGAATGCATGTGTTCACTTTGATTGAAACCGTTAAAGGCTCATCTATTAATACTGCTGTTTTGTTACTATTTTGTGTTTGACTGTAAATTTGAAAGGTGCTCATTATTTCCATTTACTTATAGTTTGTGCATGATTTCATTGTTTCTTGTAAACATGTTTTTGCACATAAGTTGTTACAAGTTTTTTTTAGGTCTAATTTATGTAGATATTTATTATTTTGATATTCATGTTATTACAGCATTGAAAGCTGAATGGTTCTTTCTTAATCCTTCAATAAGTATTTATGATATTAATAATTTTCTACATTTTTGCATATTGCAGTTTTAAACAAATTTTCGGGATACATTTGTCAATTATAAAACAAAGAAAGCCTAAGAAAATCAATCTGCTTCTTAACTGAATCAGTTAATGTGTTTCTTTGCTTAGCTGTGAATCATAAGGATAATTAAGATCCTAAATATACGCACGATTCTCAGTTGGGAAACAGAGCTGTTCCTAAATATACTCACCTGGGGAAAAGAACATTCCTCGCTCCTAAGAGGCTAGGGGTGTGGTTAGCATTTTTCTTTAGGATCTGTAAATCATTCTTACTGATCTTTGCTGTGCGTAAATTTAGAAACGTTCCTAAATTCTTTCTAAAGTATGAATCAGGTCCCAAGTGTGCAACTGGTTAAAATAGGTATAAGTGATGCTGTGAGGACAGTCTCATGTTAATGTTTTAGTAACAATATGATAAGTATAAACAAAGTAGTTTTATATTTGGAAGCTTGTATTTCCATCTAAATAAAATGTTTGGATGTGTTTTGATTTCTTCCTTTGTGAGATTTTTTGGGGTGATTTTTTTTTTTTTTTTTGCAGTTTACCAATATTCAGTCCCCCCCAAATACAAACTACTACTATTTGGGTGACGTAAAAAAAATAACAGAAAACCTAGTTTCCACAGCTTTCTTCTATAGTATGAGCAGACGACCAGTTTAGCAAAAATAGGCTCTAATAAGTGGCTTCTCCCCAGGTGTCCAAGATCATTAATCCCTATGACAAAAGCATGCTTTATAATGCCTGAAATGACTAACGCACCAAGGGGGGTATTCAATTAGCTCAAAATGCTCTTTTTTTCCCCACTATTGCCAATTACCCAGCATCACTGCACATACATCACAACGTCTGCACATCTTGCTGGCACAGTCCTCAGATCAGTGTTTACAGCTAAATGATTGCTGCATTTCTTTTAATCATTTGGATGTTTTAAACATTCAAATTTTATCCCTAAACTTCACAACTACAAAACAAAGTAAAATAAAACCCTTTTTAGTGGGAAAATGCATAGAGGTTAAGTTTACAGTTATTTTATCAACTCAAGTAAAGTCTCATCATTGCTTTTGGTTCTGAATTCATTTAGAGCCATATTCAAATCCCTGCTTAGGACCGGATCCTGACTTAAGAACGACACCACCGCTTACGCAAAGTGAGCAAGTGGGAAGTCTGCAGGAGAGGGCGCATGTGCCCTCCAGATGTTACGTGCTTTAGTTCCGTATAATGGGAGGGGGTGGAGGGAAGGAGTATGCAATTGTACATTGTGGGTGGGAATAAGGACTTAGGGGTGGATCAGCGGTCGGACGGACCGCTGATTCTCTCTTGTGACTTAAGTCTGGCTTGTTGCAGCATAATTCACTAAAACTACGCACAAGAGCGGGATTTCTCTGTATCTCTCTGTCTTTGTCTTTCTCTCTGTCTCTGTTTCTCACTCTGTCTCTGTCTTTCTCTTTCGTCTCCCTCTGTTTGTTTCTCCCTCTCTCGTCTCTCCCTCTTTCTCTATACATATACACGCTCATACTGAAGATCTCACAGCATCCCAGGAGTGTGAGACCTCATGAAGCTGAGTATAATTGTCAGTGAAGGAAAGAATACTGCATATGTCTAGGCTGCCTCTGCATTGTGCAGATGTGTGTGAATGATAGATGCTCCTTCATGTTTCTGAGCAATTCATATTCGCATAATGGTGGCTAACCCGACAGACCTTGTAAAAGCCAGGGTGCGTGAGGGCCTGTCCTAGTTTGAAACGCGTCTCCATGAGTAGTGTGAGCGACCGCTATACTGCTATGGGGTCTCTTCATTCTGTTCCTTTTTTTTGTCAGGATACGGGTGATATCGGATGGTGGAGAGGGGAACTAAATGGTAAAGAAGGGGTTTTCCCCGACAACTTTGCTGCTATAATTCAAGACTCTGAAAAGGAAGTAAGTGCAATGCGTTCTGTTTACTGCTTGGTAAATGTAGATGCTCAGCAGTGTGTGATGTGTTTATATGTTACACCAGCAGCTTTCTGAAGGCCTCGTTGAGAAAGCTTAATTACGTTGCAATCACTATTACTTTATGGAACGCATCTGGCCTGCACAGTGATTGGCTATCACACCCTACCTTAAAACTTCCACGTCATCCTCAAAATGGGGACAGCGTGGAAGTCTGGATTCTACGGAGAGCACTTAACACGCCCTCGCTGTACTGTCTGCATACCCTTCCCCCCAATTAGTGTTATTGACGTCCGTATCTCACCCTGCAGTCACAATGCCCCAGGACGGAACTCTGGATGCAGATCCATACTGGAAATGTGTTTTTACAAAAATGTGTCCCGCTCCCAATCCTAGTGATGAGAAAATGTTTTTATGGCTGATATCTTCAGATGTCTCACCACATTCACTACATTAAAAGAAAATGTCTGGGCTAAAGGGGGTATTAGTCTCACTATGCAGCTTCTAATGCATGGGACTATCATGGCAATAGTTATGTTCTACACTTAAATCATTTGCAGGATCCTCGGAGAGGAAACACATCCTGCTGTCACTCTCCATACCACACAGACAGACATGCATGCATACATACATACATACATACATACATGCATACATGCATACATACATACATACATACATACATACATACATACATACATACATACATATATATACATACATGCATACACATACATACACACATGCATGCATGCATGCATACATATATACATACATGCATACACATACATACATACATACATACATGCATGCATACATACATGCATACATACATACATATACACACACATATATACATACATATACACACACATATATACATACATATACACACACATATATACATACATATACACACACATATATACATACATATACACACACATATATACATACATATACACACACATAAATATTTTTTTTTTAATCCTATTTTTTTTTTTTTTTTTTTTTTGCAGAAGCCAAAGAAGCCTCCACCTCCTACAAAAAGTCCAGGTATGTAAGTGTCTTACTCAGTAGGGAGGTTAGTAAATGATAGCTATGTAGGGTGAGGGTGGAGCTCTGTGCTGCTCTTACTTCTTCACACTGTCTGAGGTGCAGCTGCACATTCTAATTACTGACACGTCCAGGACATGCTCCATCACAAAGTGCAAAATGGCTAAAGACTAGAGGAAGTAAACATGTATAGCTTGGAGCAGAATAGGTACAGGGGAGATAGGATGTCAGCTTTCACGTATATGAAGGGGTGTAACCAGGTACAGTGGGGGGCATTAGAACACGCGTATAAACTGCAGGGTGGTGGGTTCAGAGGAAACGTGTGGAACAATTACTGCACTGAAAGGTTCGTTATTAGTTGGAATGGTCTCTGTTACTGTATGTGTCACAAGACTACTAACAGACAAAAGTATTAGAATGAA
Source organism: Limnodynastes dumerilii (assembly GCA_011038615.1). Taxonomy (NCBI): domain Eukaryota; kingdom Metazoa; phylum Chordata; class Amphibia; order Anura; family Limnodynastidae; genus Limnodynastes; species Limnodynastes dumerilii. The sequence goes on along the minus strand of WWET01001904.1, from coordinate 92,161 downwards.
ATAAAGAAGAGTAGTTGCCTCAGGTTGACCTATTTTCATGTGTTTGCTACATTTTACTTTAGGGCAGTATGTTTGCTTTTATTGCTTTTTGTATTGTTTGGTGCACTCACCTTTCCTGTTCTTTCTTATTAGCACCAAAGCCAGAGCTTCGTATTGGAGATAAGAGGTTCACTCCCACCAAACTAGAAGACAAAGGTGACCATAAGATAGACATGAGCTGTGTTTTCATTAACCTGCATCAAGCGGAGTACACACTACATGTATTACATGTACAATCTCATTAGTGTGTGCGCTCCAATGATCCAGCCTAATCCTGTGAAAGGACATTGCATTATTTGATTTAGTTTATCGAAAGCCCTAATTTGACTGATTAGCCATATCACAGAGTTGTTACAGATATGTAGTGTGTAAGCTGTCCCAGACTTCTGAGGAACGATTGTGGCAGACATATAGGAAATATCATAAAAGTATATTCCCGCGCTGTAACCACACAATCAGAGAGAAATATATATAACTCTAAAAAATAAAAAGCTATGCAATTATACATCAATTTATTAATATATCACATAAACTATTAAAAACAAAATACCGGCCGGTAACACAAACAATTCAAGCTGGTTAAATGTACAACAGTAATAGTAATATATCTTAATAAATAACTTGCCAGGTTCACAGCTCGATGAAAATCGAATGAACCCAAATGAAGCTGTTAACAAAAAATTGATCGCTTTGAATGCTCTCATAAACGCATTGTAACAATAAGGACAGTCTCTCCATCGTGGGGAAAAGTTACAATTGGAGGTGTTGCAATGAGGATGCTGTAAACATTTACACAAGACGTGAGAGACCTTTCAGCTGCTAATAGAGTAGTTAATAATTAATATAATATTTGAAATATAGCTCGCGTCACTGTGCATAAATGAATAGGCAGGCGCATTGGGGTGTCTTTGGTAATGTCATTTTGAGTACATAGTACAGCAATCTGCATTTAATAAAATAATTGTTAACACAAGGCAGAGGCCGGTGCCGATATATAGTGTTGTTCTGAGTAGAGCTCCACCTTGTGGCTGAACTCTCCTCATTAATGAAATGCATGCAGTTGTTGATGCTGGTAATGCATTGCTCTGTGTTGCTTGTGTTCTATTATTATAATCCATTAGACTTCAGTTATTGCAGTGCTCTGGTTTCTAGTGAGTGAATTTCAGGAAATTCAATTACTTATTAAGCCATATGAAATAAACACATCTTCTGTCATATTAATTTACTGCCCTTTTATATCCTATTCTAATCCATTGAGAAAGGAAGATGTGAGGAATCCAGGCAGGGGTTGGTCAGGTTTTCAGGGACTGTGAGGCCACTCCTTTCACTTGCACAGCCTTACCTTCCAAGGACTTATGATTTCCAATGCACTCAAACTTATAATGGGGATGCATTGGAAGTCTTGATAGGATGGAGGATGCTTAGTTCGCCATTACTGCAATATTTACATGCATCCCCTTCTCACTTGTCCTGCTCTGTAATTAACATCAGCACGGAAGCTAGAATCCAGATCCAGTACTCAACACTCAGTCGCAAAATGCAGATGTTTTTAGATTCCAGCGATCTAAAAATGCCCTTTTTACGGAAACCTGTATCCGATCCTATGTCTCCGATGTAATATAAGGTGTGCAGTGATTGGAGGTCACATAAACAAGTGTTTCCAAATGGATTTGTGAATTTGCTAAATTGTTTTGTTTCGTGACAGAAGAGAAGCCATCTGTAGATCCTAAGCCTTCCAAACCAGCCGCACCTCAGGTTCCTCCCAAGAAACCCAGTCTTGTAAACAAGTCCAATAGCCTCATAAAGCCAGCCACCATCCCACCCAAGCGGCCGGAGAAACCAGCGTTCCACACGTCTCTCTCCAAGTAAGAAACCTTCCCTGCATGACATTGTGGTCCTCATTTAGATCTGAGTGTACGCCATCTGGCGTGAGGTTTCTCTGAGCGATTTATTACTGCACATGCTCAGAACTGAGGGGCGCGCAGGGACGTCCCATTCAGATCCTAGCGCAACTCTGGCGTCCAGGGCTTGTGCACTGAGTGGCGTGTTGAGGGAGGTAGGGGTGGAAGGACATGGTCAATGTACAATAAGGATGTGCCAAGGCAAGTGTACCTGATCCTGGTCAGAACACAGACATAACATAGGTTACTTTACATAAGAAAATTTCACCTACTGCAGCTATGTCTAAAGCTGGCCATACACTAGAGCGATTATCTGCCCGATCACCCAATTATCGGGTGATCAGGGAAATAATCGCTGTAGTTAATGGCCAGGATCAATTTTTTAAACATAAAATAAACGCACCAGAAACGCTCTGTGCAATTATTTGATCTTTCAACATGTTTGATTTAGGCAAGCTCCCGATATTTTAAAGCAAGCTGAATGGCTCCCTATTCTTCAAAGCTGCTGTATATCTATGTACAAAGCTGCTCTGACAGCTGTGAAGGTATACTTTAAAGCTGTCAGAGCAGCATAGCACATAGGTATACAGCAGCGGCTATTTCAAGGAGTAGTACAGACAGGGATCAGCCGAAACTGTGTGAAGCGCGGCTGATTCTTATCTGTGTTACTGCATGCAATCGCCGATGCTCTATATCTGTGCTATGCTGCTCTGACAGCTTTGATGGTATCAAAGCTGTCAGAGTAGCATAGAACTAGCCCTGGATCCCTTCTTCTGCTAGGATTATCGGTCCCTGTAGAGGAGGTGTATGGTGCCGATAACGGGATGCCCAGCAGGAAATCATCCTGTTTATCGGCCCACGCCCCGCTGGGACCGATAATCGTCCTAGTGTATCCCCAGCTTAAGTCGGGGAAAAATCATTCAGATGCTAATTTACTACCCTTCAGCTTGATTGCTGTCCAGCAAAATACTTAAGATATGGAATCGCTGCTAGTGCTTTGTGTGGTTGTTCATTTTTTTTGGGTACAGTTAATCACATTTTTTATATTTATTTTCCTGTAAATTCATTCATTCACATGATAGAACCCGTTCCTCCTCTATAGTTACCATGGTTTCCCGAGTTTCATGAATAGAAGCTCGGACAACCGCTGGGTGATTGGTTTCATAATTTCCCGCTGACACTGGACCCGATCCTGAAATCATTAAAGCATCCCACTCGCGACCAAAATTATGGTACGGTGCGCATACACAGAATGGAAGAAGTGGGCGATAGCCAATCCCTGCGGTCAGATAAAGGCCACTTTGCGGCAGTCAGAAGGCGGTCTGTTTTTCTTGCGTTACTCCCACTAGGAAATACCCTTGTCGCCTCCGTCTTATTATTTCTCTTATTTTTGATAGAGGTTAATGTAAACTATGGACATGCTCCACTTGCTCAGAGACCAAGCCTGAGCTTTTCTATTGTATGTGTGTTCAGTAATATTTGTCCAGAATTTTATAAGCCTGTAGTCATTTCAGTGTATAGAACGGAGCATAATGGAATAGATTGCTTGTGATTGTCAGCTCCTGTAATGGTAAGAACAGAAATATCTTACATTACATAAGGTAATCTTGCAGTAAACGTGTCTCTGATAGGAAACATTGCAGTACAGACAGGTACACGTGTCTCTTACATTGTTGCTTTTAGATGAGATTTGTTTGTCTAATATTATACCATATATGTATGGAATGTTGTGGTAATTGTTGTTAAATATTATTGTTGTTTTTCAACTACCCATCGCTTTGTGGTTACGTGTTATCATTCAGCCATTCTGATATTATATTTTCTTTTAATAACTAGCACATAGCGCTGTAACAATTTTCCCTTTGTGTACGTACAGACAGGTAGACAACTTTGTATGCTGCTGAAGTAGTGTGTAGTAATCTATCAATAATAGGAAACGATATTGGCTAACGGCAAGGCACACAGCCCCACCTAGAGGCTTGTAGAAGGTAGTGCAGTTTAACACTTTTCCTTAGTATCTTTTAAATAAAGTGTACGTAATGGAAAATCCTATTAATAATTTACTGGAGCTGAAAAATAGGCCTATTAATCTAAGAAAATTCTGTTGACTTTTAATATTTTATATGTGATGTTACATTTGTACATTGTTGCAAACATCGAAACCCATTTCATACTTCTCCTTATCTAACCTGTTGTGGAAAATGACCTCCCTTTGTTTTACAATAGGCCCAATGGAGATTCACCTGTTAACCGACCGAAGTCTGAACCTGAGCCATTTAATAAAACAAAAATGGATCTGGAGCAAATATTCTCTCGACCAAAATCTGTAGAGGTTGAGCCAAGTGCAGTGAAAAGTCCAAGAGACAATGGTATGTAAAGATCTCCATGTAGTACATGTATATCCGCTGTGTTAATGCATGCTACTTGTGTGCAACTGGTTCATCGTCCCCAGTGTCTGTCTATTGCTACAATCGTCTGTCTGTCGGGGGCCTGTTTATATAATGTAGACCCTGATTTGTACTGGACAGAAAGAAGTTATCTACATAATGTAAAAAATAAATAAAAATAATAAAAAAAAGTCACATACCTAGAAACATAGTAAAGATAGACAGAAATGTAATCTAAGAGCCTAAATATTCCCAATAATCGTTACTTGATTTTCCTGGTTGCACACTGAGACATAACCTGGGTGCATACTGCAGTTTTTACGGACGTTTATTGGGCAGATCACATGATAACCGTCTGTTAGCTCCGACATTGTACCAGTGTGTCCTGTACAAGGGTGCTGTGGAATCACGCAAAACAACATCAAATTGTGTGATTGGATGTTTGGGAGCTCCTAATTTTTGTTATCGATGATGTCACAAGGTCGGGAGACCTCTATAGTCTGTACTGTCTCGATCTTCCCCTTCCACACCTTTGTGGGTGTGCATATCGCTGCAGCAATGGGTTATGGGAGCACTTTTAAACTGATTCACTTGGACATACAGTGTAATGTGTACAAGTGCATTGATGCTGCAGGTCAGGATTTCTGTTAGTATTTTCTTCTCCTGATTTTGCATCATTAAAAAAAAAAATAAAGTCCAGTGTGAACCCAGCTACAATCTGGCAAATCAAGAGACCGTTCTGTACAATTATCAGTCAGTGTGTGGGCATGAAAGATGGCCTGCTACAGATGCAGAGTCCCTTCCTGTCTGTTTGAATCTGTCAGATCGTCTGTTGATTGAGAAAATGATCTGTCAGTGTATTTAAACACCTTTTTCCTCTGAAGTCTTTCTGTTCTGTGTGTTATTTTTTGCATGGTGTGTGTGACAAGTCAGTATTTCTAATAGATTTCCTGAATTGCTGTGGCGTTTGTAAAACCCATCTGTGTTTATGACCTCCATTCCTGTGCGGTCTGTGTTATTTCCTAATTCCTGTGGGTTCTATTTGCTTATGTATCTGTTGTCACATACAACCCCCTTGCAGCTAATAGGTTGAACGTGTATTGTTAGCTATGTTTTGCAGCTGGCATGTCCCCTACCCTTCATAGTTGCATTACAAAAAATACATGGTTTCGCTAATCAAGGCCCTTGTGTACATTGAAAATATTTCTAGTGGGTTAAAGAGCTTGAATATGACTTTATTGCACTTTTCCTCTGTGGGTCACACTGTTATCTGTATGTCTTAGATTGGACCCTCCCGCTGTTCTTTCTAGTTGTTCTTTAAAAGCCAATCGATTTTCTGTCTGTTCTCTTCGTGTCGTCTGCATCTGCTGTCTTATAAATAAAGCTTGCACATTTTTGAATGGGCACCTGTTGATATAGAAAGCCTTTTAATATGGCTGGACTGCTTTAAGCTGAATGATGATTGTAACTTGCAGCACCGTTATTGTAACATGTCCTTATTGTTTATTGATTATCTTCCATACGTGCGGTATGTGTTCTTCTAATATGTGACTGCTGATAAAGTAGATGCACGGCGGTGTTCATTCTATATTACATGTATTACCCGCTAACGTTTTGCCGTCCGGTTCTTAATACTCCATGTAGAATCACTGCGGTGACGCTCATGCAGTATTCACGTGCCTGCATCTCACTAACGCTGCCTCCCGTTGAGCATGCCTTGACTTTCTCCAGCTGCTACAAATGGTTTTTTTTTCCTGCTTTGCAAATGAATTTTTGTTTTGAAATCTTTGTTCTAGACACTCCTCTCCTCGACTTTTCTTTCCAGATTTTGTTTCCTCTCCTGTTTGCCATGTATCCCTACTTTCGTGTCAGGAACTTCCCTTACCCTTCTCCATTTTGGTAAGATCACGTTCTTTCACAGACGTCCACAGTAGACCTAGATAAATGGGCATAAGTCTCGGTATTTCTGTTCCCTCTGGCCTGGTGAGTGTAGAGGGTTTGATCTTAGGCTGGGATGATCTTGCTTATGTAATGGCCACATATTGCTGTATCCATGTAACAAGCGGTGTATCCGGTACTGGTGCATCAGTGGGAGGTTTTTTATTGAGCTGTGTGCTTCTCCAGTCGATTTTTAATAAGTGGGAGACAAGATCTCGGCTAAAAAGCCCATACAGCTCAATCAGAGCCTTCACATTGGTGTTCCACCCTTCTGGGTGAGTGTGGTCATACTTAATGTTTAGGAGATGAATATTGCTAGAAACCTTTAATTGTAGGCGTATCTATGTTTACTATACTGTTCTTATATGAATTTATCTCCATGTAGCTTGAAGAATTATTATTTACTTTTTTTCTATCACCTTTCCTTGGTATATATGACTTATCTTACTATGTCCATTTAAGTGCAAAAACACGTAAGTATTATTTACATGGTCCGTTGTTTCGATTTGTCAGTTGTCGTGATAAGTGTATGAGGAGTCAAATAAAGCAAGTTATCTGTCACAGCATTTTTCGGAGGCTTCCAATCTTGTGTCCCATATTTCCTGCTACAGAATCCCCCACTAGACTGCTACAGAGAAACCTGAATTAGGAGACACTATTTACACTGCAGAACTACTGTCTTGTTTATAATCCATGTGGTAACTTCTTCTGTGTCTCAAAATATGCTTAGAGTACTTGGAGTACTGATAGCAGCGATAGCAGGCTTCCGATGCCAGATCCCTGCTGGATCCAGTCTTCTGTGTGGATGAGGGACAGCCACTCCCCTTTCCCGCACAGAAGCCACTCCCCTTTCCCGCACAGACTTACGATCCCTAACCCCCTACCTTAAAACCTCTGCGCCTTCCTCACATTAAATGGGGAGGGCACGGAAGTCTGGATACAAAGGAGGGCGCTAAGGATGCCCACGTCCTAATGGTCAGATAACGCGTATCTTCATGAAGTCTGGTTCCGGTCCATTAGGAGTATGTTAAGAGCACGTTTAAGTTTATTTCTAAGGTTACACGGTGACTTTACTACATGTCCAGGTTTTTTTAATGGGATGATTAAGTTACTTGACTCCTTTGTTTTTTAATGAAAACCATGGGAAAAATACATCGCATGACACAAATAGTTAGACGAGGTCTGGTGCTTAAGTCTTTATTGATGGCATTCCATAAATGGGAAAGACTGAATAAAACAAGCATAATATTAAGGGGTCCTTTAATAATGAGATGTGGTTTATATATGGGACTTCCTGTATAACGAAGACATTCGTATTCTTGCTTTTAGCTACAATGACATTAACCTGTGTTTGATAGAGACCAGGACAAACCTCTGAAGTCTGTGTCTTTACAGCTCCGTCAGAGATTAGTTTTGATGATGTGCTGCCTACCTCAGAAAACCTTTCCCACCCGACTGCCAGCAGACCAAAGGTGCCAGGCAAGAGACCACCCGGGCGATTCAACGGGCTGAGCCCTGTACGTATCGTGGGTGTGATTATGAAAGGAATGTCCTGTGTGTGTCATCTATGCTTAGAGTCTGTACCCGTTTATCTTTTTCTTCTAGAATAATAAGGACCAGACTGACAACCAAAAGGTACATTATGCCGAAGAGGAGGAAAGTGCCAAAACCGTGACTGTAGACGTAAAGAAGATATCTAATAATCCGGTCAGTTCTTAACGCCAGGTCACTATGGCAGCATCTTTGTCTTGTACCATGTCCCAGGTCCCCAGATGTTACTTGCATGCTGTCTGTTGGCTTGGAGTGTGGATGGGGAGGTCTTTGGGCTGCAGTTGACAGTTAGAAAGACCCATATTTGACATGGATACAGCTGAATTGCTGCTGTGTCAGTGCAGAAATGTTTCACATTCCGGTTTTTCCTATTGGGAACGGAGACTTAGAGCAAATGGCCCTATTTTACCCATTCCCAGTACTGAAATGTTCTCTCCCCGATGCAGGCTACTACTGGCTACGGAGACATGGAAGGTTAGGGTTAGGTTGCGAGACATGGAGGGATAAGGTTAGTGTTAGGCTGTGAGACATGGAGGGATAAGGTTAGTGTTAGGCTGTGAGAGATGGAGGGTTAGGGTTAGTTTGTTGTTTATGGAGGATTAAGGTTAGGCTAAAAGAAGGGGGGGGGGTTAGGGTGAGGGTTAAGGGGCAATCTTATCTTGCAGCATGTGGATCTTCAACCATCGATGGGTCTGCGCTGTCTTGTGTACAACAGTCAAAAAGTCACTACTGCCTCCACAGCCCTGTTGGAATAGAATGTGTTGAAATTCAACACATCGTCCCGGCAAACTGCACACGAGATGTTCTTGTTGGTGACGTGACATGGTGGGGGGGGGGTTAGGGTGAGGGTTAAGGGGCAATCTTATCTTGCAGCAGTTGGATCTTCAACCATTGATTGGTCTGTGCTTTCTTGTGTACAACAGTCAAAAAGTCACTACTGCCTCCGCAGCCCTGTTGGAATAGAATGTGTTGAAATTCAACACATCGTCCCGGCAAACTGCACACGAGATGTTCTTGTTGGTGACGTGACATGGTCCATGTAGGCATGTGCTTGAGAGGTTAAAGAATGTGCACGCTCCCTGGTCTGTAGGAACGTTTTTAGAGCCTCTCTAGTGCTCTTAGCATGTATTCACCACTAAGTCACACAAAGTTGTCTTATGTGCCACCTAGCTGCTTCTAGGATGCCAATAACCATTCCAGCGGACCACAGCACTCTATGGATCAGAATTGCCTGGCCTCGTACTTCATTTATTGTGTTTACCAAGGCGCAAAGTAGTAATCTTCCCAGAACATGATCGCTCCAGAAATACAAGCACGCGGCTACAAACCAGTGAAAGGATGGGGGCATTCTTATAACCATCTTACCATCAAAACACAAATACCCTGGTCTCCTAAACTCCAATCTGTGTAAACAGCTCTCCTTTATTTCATTGCGTTACCTCATTCTGGGCCGTATTCAGAGACCCGTTTTTTTTTATGTACGCAATTATACGCACGGCCGGAGCAAGGAAACGGCTGTTTTCGGAGCGGCGAGTGCACGCCCTGTCTGCTCCTCACTCTCGGTAGTAAATATAGACACTTACCTGTCCGGATACCTTAACTTTTACAATCATGTATACAGCCCGCCCCGTCCCCTCATTAGCATATCTATCTCCACCTTCATGGCAGAGATACGACACGCGTAATAGGGGGGGGAAAGCCCCCTTTTCAGAAGAGCTGGTGCACAACCTTCAAAGAAGGGCAATTACGTCCGACCAGTACATAATTCCCCTCTCAGCCGTAGCCGAGGATCTACCCCATTGTTCGTTTAAATTGAGCCAATCAAACATGGTTATGTACTTTGCAATGAAGAATGATGGTCTCAGCATACACTTACATGATATAGTTTCACTCTTTTATTGTGTGATGTGTGTACCCAGCTTTAGTCTTTGCTGCAGTTGTGCTGTTCCTGTGTTTGAGCTTATGTTCAATATGTTCTTATGATGTTATGCTTTTTTGTTTTGGTTTAGCCGTCTGTTTCCACACCCTCATCCTCCATTGTCACACCCACGTCGGCTCTATCAAGACCAAGCACTACACCCCTAAGTCCAGTGCTTATCGACTTCAGAGCAAAAGCCGCTGATCCTGATGGAAAGAAGAGTGAGGTAGAAGAGCTGAGGACGCAGTTTAATGAGCTTCTAACTGTGGTGGATGCACTCCGGAAAGAGCATAGGTACCTGGTGCTATGTGTGTCATCCTGCGTACAGGACAAGATGCTGTAGATGTATTAAGATGTCACATGTAGGCAGGGCCAGATTAACAATGGGGCTAATGGGACTGCAGCCCCAGGCCTACATCTGAAAATAGGCCCCCACAGACTGCAGTGCATAAGGATGAATGTCAGGTACTGATGTCCTCCTCCAAAGCATACTAAATAGTATGGGCCCTTGATAATTTTCAGCCCCAGGCCCACATGATCCTTAATCCGGCCCTGCATGTAGGAACACACTTCATTGCATCATCTGCCTGATAACTACTAGAAGTGAGCCACCAGTAGGGCTGGTCTAAGCTGCTCTCTATTTCACATTAATGGTGGTATCTACATGTTAGTGACCCTAATGCTTGGTACACATTTGCATCATTTCCCCAGCACCTGACATTGTGTAGCATGTACACACTGCCCAATCCTCGGGCTGAACGCCTTGCCCCCCTGTGCCACCCGACATATCAGTCCAGCAATACCCACTATTATCATCTGATCGGCTAAATAACTGTGCATTGTGCACCCGCTTAAAGATCATGAATGGTTTTAATTATTGCAGAAATCATATTTTTACCGGCCATTTTGTTTTTCTCCTAGGAAAGAGTTAGATAAAATCAAAAAAGACTTAGAAGAAGAAAAATTTCTGCGCTCCAGTTTAGAGGTAAGTAATTAGCGGGACTTCTTGATCTACAGTTCTCCTCCTTACTGGTAACATGCGTGCTTTGTAGGATTATGCTGAGGCCATAATGGAATAGGCACAAAACTGTTCTTGTGTTTGTATGTGGTCACCAAACGCTATCCCACCTCATGTTATGACTGTGTCAGATGCATTATTTGTTATGCAGTATATCTGGTGGCACTCTTGTGAGAAAGCAGTGAAGAGCAGTTAGCAGCTGCAGTAGTGTTGAACAATAAATATATGGGGCCTGAACCAGACTTAAGAAGGAGCTTAAAATAAAAGAGGAAAGTTACTCCTGGGATAAACCATGTTGATTTCAGGGGGAGTCAAGGTAATTGTATTCTTTGCATGCAGGGATATATCTTTGAATTACTGCACACAGATACTGACCAGCTTTACTATCACACTGTTACTTAGACTTGGGATGGGAAACATCACCTCTCAACTCTAATACTGTTTGCAACAGATGAAATATGACTCCCCTGCAATCACCATGGTTTAGCCCAGGAGTAAATTTCCTCTTATTTTCCAGCTGCTTCTTAAGTCTGAATCGGGCCCATAGCCCATAAACTCTAATATCTAATCCACCATACATGTTAGGAAATGTTGCTTTGCTTCTGATTGCTGCTTTGTGAGGTAACCTGTCAAGCTCTATTAAGCATCAAATTGACTGTATTGTTGTATACTACTATTATATATAGTAACTTTACAGTAGTATACAGTAAGACCACAATGCACAGATAAGTTGTCATTCAATATCTATCAATATCTTGCAGTCTATACATTCGCACTTAAGCTGGCCATACACTACCGTGAATATTGACCCCAGCAGGATAAACAGGGCGATTTCCCACAAGGAAAGGTCCCCATATTGGGGCCTTTGGCACCATACACCACTCCTGCTGGACTGATAACTGATTGAAGAGGGAGGCCCTTGTTCAGTTCAGAGAGGGAATTGGCCGATAACTGTATGATCAGACCAATATTTGCTCTAGTGATGGCAGCTTTACACTCTCTCTTGGGTCCATTTTAGTCAGCAGCAATTTTAAACGATCAGTATGGTTTTGGGGTGTGGAAATAAAGTGAATCTCCCGTTAGAGGCTCTGGCCAAAAACATACAACTCCACACAGATAGGCATCTATCCTAAGAAGCGTGTCTCTGTGCTGTCATATATGTAACTACAGGGGGTGCAAGAGGTGTGAAGTAGAGGGTGCCATTGGCAGTTGTGCCATCTGCACTGTGAAGCAAGCTGTGAGAGGCTGACCGCTTAAACCAGCACTCTGTGTTCTCCTACTCATACACGGAGAGCCGAGCGCTGTTAAGAGAATAAGAAAACATCATTTTTGTCTTTATTTGCCAGGCCCCGGTGGAGCCAGTTTTATTCCTTTTCTCTATACAGCTGCTGAGTTAGTGCTCGGTGCAAAAATTTTTCTCTCTAACAGCAAGTTTTTATAAAGCACCATCAGATTACATAGTGCTTTAAATAAAAACAATCATTGTAACAAGACTGGGAAGGTAAGAGGGCTCTGCTCACAGACTTACAATCTATAGGACATTGGGGATTGATATATAGGACAAGTGCGATATACACTGTATCATACAAATGGAGCAGCCAGGTTGTAAGGTAAAAGTGCTCAGTATGAACCAGTCACACAGCAGCGCCAACAGCAATACTTAGGGCAGTTTTAGTATGGAAAGAGAAAGTGTCCAATTTGTGTTAATCATGCAGCAGAAAGGAAACTTAATAACAAGCTAGTTGTAAATGGGGTAGACAAATGCTAAGAAGAGGGTTGAGGAATTTGGTGAACTTGGTCTCATCTTCTATTCTTCTCTCCACTCTCCTCAGATCGAGATTGAGAAGTTAAAGAAAGCTGTACAGTTGACATGAGACGGCCAGTCCCTATAATCTCAGAGTTCCAAGTCCGTTTCAGATGCTGAATGATCGTCTTGTCACACTCGTGGAAGCATGGTTAAACATATTATATAGAGAGTTTTTCTAAAAAGAAGACTTTTTTTTTTTTTTTTCATTCCTTTTGTTTTGCCAATGAGATAAAAGGGGCCTTACTTCTTCCTGTGCTGGAACTGCAAACCTTCTCTTTCCTGGTGGTTGCTGGAATATACTACTGAACTTGTGTGTATAGAGACGGGTTCTGTATCAGACTTTTATTGAATACTTGTCATTTTTTTTAAAAAAAACTCTGTTTATGCTCTGAAGGTGATATATTCTGTAATATAGTCTTATCAGGGGTCCTTAGATTATTGGTAGCTAATATTTTCCTATACTTGGAAAGGGAAATATATTTTGACAAATAACTTTTTTTTTCTGTATATTTTAGCTTTCTTACTTCAAATCACCCACTGTTGTGCCTCTGCACAGCCCAAGTATTAATAACAAGCTGTGTTTAATTAGATTTCTATAAAATAGTAATATGTTAATATACTGTGCTGGAAGCCTCTGACATATGCATACTCAATAACAAAAATCCTTTTTTTTTTATTTTTTATTTTTTTTTATAAATAATATATACATAAAGATCGAGTCACTTGCACTATGACGTATACAAGGGATTGTGTCAATCAATGCAATTTAATGGGAGCATTGCAGTTACACTGGATAATTCCCAAATGCATCTACCAAAATCATTCCACAAACACAAATCCTGATTGGTGTGTTCCTGTTTTGTACCCAAAATGAAATCTGCTGTTGTAACAGAAGGCTTATTCGCCTTCCATAAGCTATATAGCTCTATGCAATTCTTCTATAAATATATATCCTTGTCCCACAGAATGTTTAAATAAATGTCTATGAATTTACTCACCCTATTCATAAATATATATATATATATTTCTTTGCTAATATTCCGTTCCGCTAAGTGACAGTATAAATGATTTGAACTCCGATTTATATATTTTTTTTCACTTCAAAAATGTTTGTGATTCTTTATGGAAACAAAACAAAACCTTCATTGGTTTTTCTTGTTTTGGTTTTTATTTGGTTATATATTTTCATATACCAGTATCTGATTAGCTGCTATGGACTGCTTAATTGACATGCAAATCAGTGAGTCTTGCTTTGATGTTGTTCACATGAATTTTGCCTTTTGGGGTGGGGGTGGGGGGTTGAATTTTTTGACCGTACGCCATTGGGACAATCCCTGGCCTTAACACAGCTTGAGGTTTACACCCCCGTCCCATTCTCTCTGCCATTATTAGTCCCCATCTCTCAACATGGCTGCTGCCTGTAAGATTAGGATGCAAGCAGTGGATTTTGATGGGGATTATGCCATATTTAGGCACACACTGACTAGATGAGGTACTGACAACGCAGGGAATGTTTAATCAGGACCTTGATATTTCTCTTACCAATACTTACAGTGCCTGGTTAAGGGTTTCAGCTGCTCTGGGCTTGCTTGTGCAATGTGTCCCCTCCTGTAATGAAGGAAGATAACCCATAGTCCTTTTCATTGGACCACTGCCTGCTAAGTATAAACCGTGACTGCCAAGCCGAAGCTGTTCTTCACTGGCACACAGTCACATGACACACTGTCAGTGAAGAAGAGCCTATGCCTGGAGGTAACTGTGTCTAGGCAGTGCTAGCATGGGGCTGCATTGGGTCGATCTAAAGTGCCCCCCCCCCCCTTTAAAACTCTGCTCTCTAAGCTGCAGCCTTAGGGTTTCAGCTGCTCTGGGCTTGCTTGTGCAATGTGTCCCCTCCTGTAATGAAGGAAGATAACTCATAGTCCTTTTCATTGGACCACTGCCTGCTAAGTATAAACCGTGACTGCCAAGCTGAAGCTGTTCTTCACTGACACACAGTCACATGACACACTGTCAGTGAAGAAGAGCCTATTCCTGGAGGTAACTGTGTCTAGGCAGTGCTAGCATGGGGCTGCATCCCTGCTCTCTAAGCTGCAGCCTTATCTGCATATTGGCTGCTCAGGACCTGAATACTTAACCATATGCTGCCTATACCTCCCATTGCCATTGTACACTCTTCCTAATGCCTGTTAATGGAGCAGCAGCAGCAGTATTGGAAAGTGCCAGAGGGGAAGTAATGACCATACACAGATATTTGCCCTCTGTCCGCCAACCTACTACTCCGTAATCTACTTTTCTAGCCTTATGATACCGCTCCACAATGGCATGAGTGCAACCTGGATGTCAAAGCGGGGACAGCGTTGTATAATTGACTGATCGCCTAGAAGTCATGTGGGGCATTTGCAGCAATAGAAGAGAGATCCCTCTGTCCTCTACCCCGGTTGTTAATATTTCCTCCTAAGCATTGTTGTCCAAGTATTTTATGAAGAGAGCAGCATATATGAGGCACGCATGTGCTCATGCACTAAATACTAGAGAATGGAAAATGTATCTATTGTCATACAATAACCTATGAAGGTTTCGAATGGTGGCCGGCCACATCCGGCCCACAAGTCGCCAGTTGGACAACCCTGCTATAGAGCATGCTCGGGATTTTCTCTTTTTGCAAGGCATCTGCATGTAGACAATCAGTGTAATCCAAACCTGTAATATTTACCAACTTCTAAATGGCCTTTTTTATGTAGCAATAAATTTGATAAACGTGCAATGAGATAATATAACAAAGTGATTTTTTGGGAAGCTGCTATGAATATTTCTAGCCATGAAAAATATCACACTAATGTCTGTTTTATGTGGACACGATAAACGACCATTTATATCAAACATTCCAAACACCACAGAGCTGCTTATGTCAGTGCATCGAATGGACTGTTTACAGGTGCTGTAATATAATGCATGCTTTCAGGGCAGTTAATAAAATGATTGAATTTTCAGTGTTTGTTTCCTAATTTTATGATCTCTGAAATCCTAAATGAAAATGTTTCGCGCTTCACTCATCAGTATATTGTCCCAGTCTGTGATTTGCATTCAAGTCTAGTTAATTATCATGATCGTCAGATAAAAGAGCCTTTACATACATAGCATTTTTATAGTTGTGTTTTTGTTTCATATTTATCCACTAAAAAAAAAGCACAAAAATTATCTAAACAGAAAACAACAGTATTTTAAGGTGAAATGGTGTCAGGAAGCCTTCCACACTCCCAAACCCTCTGTTGCATACCTTTGGTAGCCTTTGATAGTCTATAAGTACGATATTGTATTGGGTGTGGGTCCCTGCTTAGAACGCCTCTGTTTCGATAGGGCTGCTTTCTCCAGTTTCAAACTGGCTGGGATTTCGATTGCATATGCCTCGATGAGCAATGGCTATCGATCCACAGAGCACAGAGCTTTATATGATAGCTTCGGCAATACAGTGTGCTTAAGAGGAGAACGTCCGTTACTGACATCCATACTCTTCAACTGCAGGGAGAGTTCTGAAAAGTCAAAGTTTGTGCCCGAGGTAACCGTCCCATGGTTAATCCGGCCCAGCATTTACTCCTTGTTTAATTGCACAGGGATTCAAATGTAATTTAATCTTTGCATGGAGAATACTTTGCTTTTCCTTATTGCACACTGTTACAGAGCAGCTTTATTACACTGTTATTTAGACTTTGGGGCTAATTCAGAGTTGCAATTCCACCTTTTTTTTAGGTGCAGGTGTAGACCTGAGCAATACCATGTTGAATTGCAAGGGGGAGGCAGATGTAAATTGTAAAACCAGAATTAAAATTAGAAGGTGAAGTTTCTTAGTTCAGCTCTATTTTATAGAATAAACATAAAGCTATGCAGTATTTTAGTTCTACGTGTAAAAGTAATGTATATTCCCTGCATGCTATTTTTTTAAATTAATTAGCACCCCTTACTTTGAAAAAAATGGTTTAGCTGAGCTATACACTTGCACCTAAAAAAGGTGTAAGTGCATCTCTGAATCAGCCCGTTTGGGTAGGACACATCACCTCTCAACTCTAATACTATTTGCAAGAGATTAAATTTTCGTCCCTTGCAATTCAATATGGTTTTAACTTTCCACCTGTTATCCTCTTATTTTCAAATGTTGGATCCTGTTCTGGATTATTAGGTTAAAGTTTTCAATTTGATGTTGCCCTGACAAACATATTAATAAATACTGGACTTGGGTGAACTTCTCAAAAACACCTGAACTCCTGGTGATTGCTGATAAACGGACAAAATCGCTCTGGTGCTGTATTAATTGGTATTCGCTTATCGCCCAGTTGGCGACCTGACCTAAATATGGTCAGTGTTTTAAAAAAGGCGACTTTCAATCAAACACCTGTTGTAATTCAAATTCCAGTCCGCGGTACACATCAGATTTATGAATGGTTTCAGGGATTGTATATAATCGCGCTGCTGGTTACAAATGAAACCGAAATCAGTAGCAGCACAATCATTTATTGCTTCTTTCTCACTAAACAAAAGAAGGAGCTCTCACAATATAAAATGTATTGAACAAGCTATAAAAAGTGTGTTTGACACAATTAAAGTGATTCTGAAATAGTTAATGGAATTACCTGAAGAAAACCTTGACTTCTAGAGCTTTGTATTCAAAGTCACAGGGACGGCAAACCTGGTAAGTTCCAATCTACAGAGCCAGAAGTATTATTAAAAGGTGTCACCAGCAACATACAGGTAAAACAGACTTCATTTTGTTTTAATCCTTCAGTTCTTTCCCCCAAACGAGTTCCCTAACACACACGCACACATGATAGGAACCAGACTTCTTATAGGGTTGTTTGTAAGAGGTTTGTATAACTGCTGGAGAGACTGCTGCTAATCACCAGTGTGCGCTGACTTCTTTATATGTCATAAACATTTATAAGTTAGTAAGTATAACAGTAAAAACAATGCTTATATTATATTCAGTGCTTCTGAGCCCATAAAACCACAGTAGTACCTAATATAAATACATACATAGTCCCTGTTATTCAAATGGTAATGTTATGTTTCCTTCATATATCAATCGAATGTAACTAGTAAAGGGAAAACAAAAACAGTAATATACAGTAGCAATGACCAAGGTAGTAGTATATATTGCAAAAAAGTGTCCAATCTTCTCAATGTGATGATCGCAAAACCAAATGCTCTAATACAAAGGTCCAACAGTTTTCAAATTGATCAGTGTGTAAAACAGTATTTGTAGAGAGCTCAATGCAAGAGAACAGTTCCAGGGACAGCTCTGTGTCTCCTGCGGTTCAGTGTCTCCTATGGTAGTACGGGGCTGTGTATCGCCAGGCTTCTGGTCAACTGCTGACTTCCAGTTGGGTGTCTGGAGGAAGTGTACTTGCGCCTGCCAGATGTTACCCGGCGGAACTCCATTCCGGATTATAGGTGATCGGGTCCTCCCATCTGCTCGCCATTATTATGCTAGGTGGACGGGAAGATTTAAATTATACAGTACAGGTTGGGGTTAAAGACCCCACTGTGCGGATCAGTGGTCATACAGACTGTTGATCCGTACCAGGGACTTAAGGTAACAGAAATGCTTCCAAATCCGCACAAGAGAAGGCTGAATTCACTCCCCTTTTCCGTGCGGATTTCCAGACATGGATAGGAATAACGTCAATTTTTAGTCTGTAGCCCATTACCTACTAACATAATTTTTGGAGGGTGAAAGGAAACCCACACAGACACAGAGAGGACATACGCTCTCCACACAGATAAGGCCCTGTCCAGGAATCGAACTCACAGCCTGCTGTGACGGAGAAGTGCTGTCACTTGTGCTGCCCTGTAACAATGATCCTGGCTTCATAGCAGGATTGTAAAATTGCAGCTCTTAATATTCATTATATGGACAAAAGTATTCTGATGCCTGACCATTACACCAACAGGGACTCTATATGTAAGTGACTTTGGGCCTGATCCAGAACTACGGACAAGCGCTAGTCCGTAATTACACTGCCTTATGCCGGCTGAACCCTACCTTGACATTTGGCATCGTAACAACAGCAGGACGTAAAAATGCATTGGCTGTAACAGCTAAACCCTGCCAATACTGTAAGATTTGCATGCCTCCCCCCGCCTACATTCCCTAACTACAGCGTATGCACGATGTTCATATTATTGGCACCCCCTTCCGCCGTAAATACGCTACTGTTACGGAGGCCCGATTCTCGTTTAGGAAAATGACTAGTTACGCAAGTAAACATCTGCTGGGCGCATGCGCACATTACACTAACAGCCGAAATTACGATTACGCCCGCCGTAAAAATGCCCGTTAAAATATACTTTAATATGAAGTTGGTCCCCTTTCCAGCTATAACAGCTTGGATGAAGGGCACCTGCTGATACATGGGGCCCTAGATTTTAATACACCCCTCCATGAGGTGCATATTAAAATCTGCGATGCTAATTTGTGAAAAAATTACCGCCAATGCATCCTGGTGCATTGAATCAGGCCCATGTTATAAGCTATCAGCCTCTGACCGTTTTATTACAGTGAAGGGGGAACGGCTGCCACGGACCCCCCACCCCTCCCCCTCTGCTACAGGCCCCATAGCAGCTGTACCCCTTGCACCCCCTGTGGTTACCCTCCTACCAGTCATCCATCATACTACCAGACAGTGGGCTGCCCAGCACTCGTGGTACACGTACAGCAGATAATGGGCCGTATTCAGGGATCCGATTTCATGGCTAGTTCCGTGCGTATTTTTAGGATTGGACCAACTGCGCATACGTAGTAACTTTACCTAGTCTATGTAAAATATATACGGGTGAAAGTGCATTACAGACGAACCTGTGAATCGCACGTTGGTACATACGGACGGATATGTGACGCAATAATACGCACGGGAAAATTTAAACAAAAATCGGCGAGGGGGGCCTTGAAATGAAGGAAAGTGGGCACGACTATTATGAATTGCACGTACATACGCACAGGAATGCACTCGGAAAATTACAAGTGCTCTATGGCGGCGGAAGTCTCCGACAGCACAGCCATGAGAGGGGAGTGTCGTGCTTGTGAGGGGGTTTGGCCTGCACCGGCCATGCGTATAATTGCGATCCGATCGCCACATCTGTATGGAATCATTGTTATATGTGCAGGATGTGTGATCTCTGAACTCTCCTTGACGTAATCTATATCTTCACCACTAGAGGCTGATCCTGTATCAGGAATCTTCAGTGAGTTAAAAAAATAAAATAAATGAAAAGCTTTGAGAAATATTTTCCTTCACTGGACGGAACATCTTTACATTTAAACACATTTTGACAAACACACCACACACGCAACAGCCAATATCCAACGCTGGTAACAGTAATAACACTACACATGCCTGTGTCACTCAGTAATACACCCTAGCTGTGCCCCATTGTCTCGCCAGATTACCTGTACCCCCTGAAGAGCAGAGGATGGCACTGGCACCAGTGAGCTGTATTATAGAAAATACAGAGACCTGCTGAGAGTATGGTCCCGTCCCTGTCATTGGTGATATCCTCACCTGTTTCCTGCTACTGCTGATGCCTGCACCAGGCTGTACAACAGAAGACAGATGCAGAGGGAGGAGCCTACCCTGCACATCAGCCCTGTGTGAGTCGATCCGCAGGTCTGTGTGAGTGTCGTTCCGCAGGTCAGCGTGAGTCGCTCCGAGATGTTTCCCCTTGAAATAAAATTGTGCAATGTAAATAATCGCACACAAACTGTATGCAAATGCACTAATTTTGTGTTCTAATGCATCATTGCGTGGAATAGAATCTGCCTCTAATACAGTTTGCAACAGATGAAATTTTCCTCCCCTACAGGAGCATCAGAACATATTTTACATTTAGTACTGTCTTAATGCCCCCCCACGTGTTTGCATCACACTGCAGTGATGGAAGACCCAGAAAGGGGAGAGGGGGGCACACAGGCACACTGTAAATCTGTACAACTAAATGGTATACAGACTTGTCAGCATCTGCCGGCCAGGAATTCAACTATGTGCCATGCAGGGTGCTCCCTGCTATCCTGTGGAGGATGCTGCCTTCATATTTTGAAGGGGGGGGGG
>WWET01001904.1:48768-71479 GCA_011038615.1 Limnodynastes dumerilii | reverse complement strand
GGTCAGCTGCCCCCTTGCCCAAACACTGATGTCTTTAGTGATACCCAGGGACGTCATAGTGTGTGGTCAGCAATAGAACAATTTTCCCTACCATACCACCCTGAGCCCATCCTAATACCTTTCTCTCCTAGTGGCAGATCCCACACCTCTGGCCTAAGGTTACCGTGGGAACAACAACTGTCTATATAAAGAGCTGTACTGGCGGACACCAAACCACCGTCCTCTAAATAACCTTCCTAAACTGCAAAAACCAATTCCTTTCCTAACTGGCAAGAGTAATAGGAATTGTTTACATGGAACTCCTGTATATCAAGGCTTTGTCAGCTATCATAACCTATTCCACAGTCCATCTAAGGGTCCATGTTAAAGAGGGTAAAAATATAAAGCCATTTTCAATGGGATGCAGTTGCTGCTCAAAGAGGCTTATTTTTGACACTGATACAGATGACATCTGACACTTATACAGTCAATAGCCCTATTTTGACAATTACCCATGTCCAATAGCGGGTAGGTTAGGGTTAGGCAGCAGGACATGGAGGGTTAAGGTTAGGCTGCAGGACTGGGAGGGTTAGGGTTAGGCTACAAGAAGAGGAAGGTTAGAGTTAGGCTGGGGACAGGGAGGTTTAAGGGTAGGCTTCTAGAAAAAGAAAGTTAGGGTTAGGCTGGGGGCAGGAAGGTTAAGGTTAGGCAGCTAGAAAAGGATAGTTAAGGTTAGGCTTCTAGAAAGGGAAGCTTAGTCTAAGCCTGGGGGGCAAGGAGGCTTAGGGTTAGACTGCTAGAAGGGGAAGGTTAGGGTTAGGCTGGGGGGCAGGAAGGGTTAGGATTATATTGCTAGAAGGGGAAGATTAGGGTTAGGCTGAGGGCAGGGTAGGTTAAGATGAGGCTGCTAGAAAGGAAAGGTTAGGATTAGGCTGCAGGACAGGGAGGGTTAGGGTGAATCAGCCCAGCTCTACTGTCGAAAGTGTTATTAGTCTGGCTCTAGATTCCCTATCCTTTCGCACAGGTGCTTACAATTGTTGACCCCCTACCTTAAGCCTTTCGTGCCATCTTCACTTAACATGGGGACAGCTCAGATGTCTGGATACAGCGGAGGGCACTTAGAATGCTAAATACTTCCCACCTCCCACCTAGCACAGCGGATCTCCACATCTTCCCCCACTGTCAGAAATCATCCAGTGCGGAAGTTGGGATCTAAAGAATCTAGTTCTGTACTGGGAATGCGGCACGTGTGCATGGGCAGTTGCAAAATACTTGTGTTTTTCAATCTATGCCCCTTTTTCGGAAGACTAGATCCACTCCATTGCTCTTAAACCAGAATGGAGTAAAATGCATTCCAAAGGATTCGCACACGTGTGACACAATCTGGTTGAGAGAAAACTCGGAGTGAAATTTGAGGTGTGGATCTGGCTTTATTTTACTATCTTTGGATTCTTGATGCTTTTTGGCACAGAAATTGTGAGTGTGATTCGCAGCATTAATGATCTGTTCTCCAACAGATCACTTTGGTCCGGATTCACAGTGACGTAGTTTTCGTCTTACCTACGTTGTTTTAAGAATTAAACTACTGTGCATGCGTAGTAGCTTAGTTACGATATCTACGCACCATTTCTGTACCTAGATTGCGCAAGTGGGGTCTAAAGACAGCACTGACGCATCCCACGTACAGAAATGGTACGTAGATAGCGTAAATAAGCTACTGCGCATGCATAGTAGCTCAATTCTTAAAACAATGTGTTAGGAGCCGCCAGGTGCCTTGTACACTCACCACTTACCTTGATCCTGCTGTCCCTTCTCGCACACCGCCAGGCTCCTTCCTCTCTGCGTTTATTCCAGCTACATGCCGCGATCGGCATGTCTCCTCCAAACAAGTGGGCCACTCTGTCTCTCTCTGGGCGCGCGCTCCACGTGTTACTAAAGTAAACAAAGCGCTCCCGCGCCTCGCAGTTCCCGGCCAGTCTCTGTTCAGCGCTGAGGCAGCTCAGCCTATCAGAGGATGGCTGCCTCTATTTAGTTCAGGTTTTTCAGTCAGTCTCTGCCAGTTATAGACTCTGCCTGTCAGACCTGTGACCTGCTATTCTTTGTGTGCTCAATCCTTGCCATTGTTACCTACCGTGTTTCTCTTCCCAGGTTCTCTCCCCTTCTTGTGTTCACCCACCTTCCATACCTTACCTCACCTGGAGTGTTTGTTTATGTTACCCCTTTGGGGGTTCCGCCGTATGTCTGCGAGTGTGAGAGTCCTAGTCCGTCGTGTCTTGTCCAGTGAGCCATCTTCTGTCCGCCGTGCCTGTTTTTTGTGTTAATCGTGGTCCGTCACAGTCCGGTCTCTTCCGGACTGATTCTATCCCCACTACTCTTACTGCTCCCTTACCCTCATTCTGGTGTTCACTCCGGATTTCCTTTTCACTTCCTCGAGTCCGGTTCAACGGGGTACGTCCAGACTATTGGGGCGCTGCCAAATCAATCTCCACCATCAGGAGCTCTGGTGAAAACCACCCAATAGTAAAGTCACCGTGCCCTGGTAGCCGACTCACTCACTACTCCAACTTCTTCTGTGGCTGCCTCGGTTCCCACCCAGGTAATTCCGGGGCGTCACTGCAGTTCCACCTCTCTCCTACGACCACTCCGGTCCTATACCAGGTAAACCCGGAGTGTCGTAACACAATGTAGGTAAGACGTGAATCTGGGCCATTGTGGCAAAGAAGGGCCAAATGCGTCAGCGTTTGGAAGTCTGCGCTTAGAAGACATGGCTCCCACAACGACACAATCTCCTTAGATTCCTGTGGTGACAAGTAAATTTTCTAATCCCTAAACCTAACCTTAACCTTCCCCTCTCCACAGCTTAACCCTAACCCTACCATAACCCTAACCATAATCGTCTCCTATTCTTAACCCTCCCTCTTCTGAGCCTAACCCTAACCAGAACGATACCTTGTGGAAATAAGACCATTCCACGTGGTACTTGTTCTGGAATTAAAATTTTCACTATGAAAAAGCAGTTGTCAATGGTACAGCCGAAATTAAGCTTTCAGATGTATAATTGTACAAAACGGGCCCTTTGTACCAGCACCTGCACCCCAGGATTTGTATATTTGTCATTTAAAGAATAGATAAATCTTGGATGATGTACATCAGCTCATTCCCTTGTGGTTAGGGACGGACGTGTGGTTACATTCTGCCTGACATAGCTCTCTGTAGTTTGCAAGCATATCCATACTTCTATAAACCATGTGCTGTACTGTACATCGCTGAAAGTGTTTTCATTACACCAGGGAAAACCTCTGTAATCTCTGAACTATTGTCACCTCTCTTCCCTTATTACACACAGGTTTCAGTTAAATGGAAATGCGTTTGGATTTTTTCACTTTCCATTCATTGAAATGGTTGCTGTCCCTCACCTTTCTGTGCTAAGCTTTACCTAGGGATCTTCTCTTGACGTACATAAAACATAAGTGGAAATCGCATCTATATAAAGCAGTTATATGCTACTTACACAAGAAGGGCATGATCCAGACCTACGCCCGTGACCAATCGTACCGGGCGAAAAAACGCACTGCGCATGTGCAGTATGACAACTTCCGGTCGTCCGAAGGACATGAGCGTACAGCGAGCGTATTTTGAGCGTCATTTTCGACCAAGGGGCGTGCGTTTTGTACGACGATAGTCCGGACGCTCGAGTTACTACACAGAGGCGGGGATAGCCATTTAAATTGTACAGTATGGGCGTGCTAAACCCCGTACGACCAGCATATCGGTGCGAAAATTCGTACGGTCGCTGGAAAAAGTTAGGGTAGGGTTCAGCCGCCGTAAGTAGGTACAATCAATGGGAGTGTCATGGGCGTGAAAGTTTATACACCCGGGCGATCATACGCTACGCTCGCGGGCGTAGGTCTGGATCAGGCCCAAAGTTACAAAGTACTGTAAAGTGATTGGTCCAGACCTTGTCCTTGCAATGCTTCAACTTAAGCCAGTTGTCTCTTAATAAAACTATAATCATTATTGTATGACACCATAGGGCTCCACCGTACTGCACTATGGGGAGAGGCAGGACATATGCAAACATGGAAACATAAGTGAAACATAATAAATGCAGACAGGGGCAAAGTTACAGGGGGCGCAAAGGATGTGGTTGCTACGGGATCCGGAGGAGAGGGGAACCTGTCACAGCTGCTTCCCCTGCTCTGTAAGCGAATTGAAGAGCAGTTGCACTCAGCACTCATGCATAGACTGCAGAGCGCTGTTTTAATTTGACCCAGCTCTGCCCCAGTCCCTGTTCGCTTCTGTCAGACAGTGCTCCCACCCAGCTCCACCCCAAGTCCCTGTCCCCTTCTATCAGGCAGAGGTCCCACCCAGCTCCGCCCCCAGTCCCTGACCGCTTCTATCAGACAGTGCTCCCACCCAGCTCCGCCCCAAGTCCCTGACCACTTCTATCAGACAGTGCTCCCACCCAGCTCCGCCCCAAGTCCCTGACCGCTTCTATCAGGCAGAGGTCCCACCCAGCTCCATTCCAAGTCCCGCCTGGCTCTGTCTAGCCTTGCCCATCTAGACATAGGCCCCGCCTCCTTGAATTCAGACATGGAAGAAATGACATTACATTTTCCTGTCATTGTACAGTTACCTATTACAGCAGAATTGGGGAGTGGGGGCAACTTGAGTCCAACAATCCCCATCCAGACATGTTCCCACTTTCTTGACATGGGATCTGAGTCAGTGTACATCTGCCCCTGTATATACCTAGAGAAAGAGAGAGGAATTATTTACACTCACCTAAAGTTTGATCCTAACCAGGACATTTTGAAAGAACAGATGCCAGTTATGGTGTTACACAGGTTTTAATTGATTTTGAAATATTTGGGGTAGATCCAGAACTACGTTTGCCGTACGTTTACTCGCGTAGCGTATTTTCGTGTGTGTACCTCCTATACACTCCCCTAGGCTCACCCCTTGAATGTACGTATTTTGTCAAGATACGCTTTTCAAACCCTGCCTTAACTTTTGCCAACGTAACCGCAGTGATCCGCACACGTACGTATGGGCAACACGTATTTACGCAGCTAAGCACGCCCATACTGTACACTTTAAATACAAACCCCCGTCTACATAACGTATTTCAGACGTATTTTGGACTCATGTAAAATTGGCACGCCCACACGTAAGTATTTACGTGACACATACGTGAATGGCCCATACGTTCATAATTCTCTATTTTCTATGGTGCGCATGCGCAGTACTTACCAAAAGGTTTTCATCTTTTGCCTCTCTTCGTGGCCGCGTTGTCTCTCCTGTGACTGGCCAGTGGTCACTGTAAATAGCCTCTCCTCCTCCAGCTCGGTGCTGGTTATAGCGTTTGTTTTCCCAGTTCCCGTGTGTTGCCAGTTGTTCTGTGCCTTGCCAGTCATCTGTGTCTTGCGTCCTCGAGTGCCCCAGTCTTTTCCTTTTCCTTAAACAAAAGTTTTTTATTTACTGACATTTATTTACTGACATTACATATCATATATCACAAGGTATATATATCCAAAACAATACTTAGTTCCCATACATTTCACAAATATTCAGAGACTTGTCTATTACAGAATATAAGACTTACATCATACACGGTTTCATTTATACATACAAACGATGCGAGCCAAAGACAGTTGAATTTCACCTCATCAAATCTGGTTAATTAGGTGTTGGAGAGAATATTCCATCTCGTTTTCACTAAACTCGTCTAACAACGAGAATCAAAGTAGGAGAGAAAGCTGCAGCGCCACGCGCTCTTCGCTGTAGTTATCCTAAGGGAGGGGGGTCATCCTCCAGTACCACGGGTGGATCATTCTCCACCATTCTGAGAGCATACCACATCCTGTTTTGAAACATGTATTGTATTTTTTTCTTGTAGATAGTGAGTGTCCATGTAAGATTCCCATATATCAAAAAATGCAGAACCTTTTTTTCCTTATCTATCAAGGTCTCCATCCAGTCAATCATGAACAATTTGTGAAGTTTCTCTTTGAACAATGGCAATGGTGGTATGGATTGCTCCACCCACATTTGAAGTAGTGATATTTTTGCAGACGCGCTTATATAAAGCAGTAACTTCTTGCAACTACGGGGTATTCTTAGATTTGGTGGTAAAATGCCAAATATGGCCCACTCAGGGCTCAAGGGTAGATAATTTATAAGCATACTTTTTAATTTGTTGCTAGAATCTCTTAACCAATGGACATGCCCAAAGGCAGTGATAGGTGTCAACCTCCTGGCCAAGACATTTAGTTCAGGTATGGTCTGTAGAGATCCCTGCAAGAAATCTTCTGTGTGGGGAGACATATGCATTATGTTATAGGTTCAAGGACATCTCTAAGTATTGATTGGACGGTAGCGCCCTTCTAGTTCGTGTCAATGATTGCAGCAGATCCTCACAGGTCAGGATCGGGAAATGCTTGAGCCACTGTGACATCCCGTATTGGACAGCAGAGTGTTCCAACGGAGTGCGCATTAAATTATATTATCTAGAAATGGCTTTTCGGCTAATGGATTGGTTCCTTAATAGAGCATCTAATTGGTTGTTTAGGTCCTTCTGTGTCAAATGGCATAGCAGCACACTAGTGTAATGTTGTGCCTGTATAAATTGCAATGGATGAGGTGTTAAGAATCTGAACCACTCCTGGGCCTGAGTGAAAGTAAGTGGTTTTTTGTTTGAGATATCAAGTCTCCCACCTTTGTCAGAGCCTTACTAGCCCACCCTGTAAAGGGGTATTCTGCCCTCCTGCTCTGAAAATCCGGGTTCCCCACGAACGTGAGAAATAATGATTTATGGGTATTAAATGAGTGTTTGTGTCTCAAAAGGTGCCATGTCTTTCTAGTGGTCCAAAGTAACGGATTGTCTCTAACCTCCTGAGCGATCTCCTGGTCGTGCCAATGGAGAAAACCCACCAAACACGAATCCGGCAAGAAGCCAGCCTCCACCTCTATATTAGTATAGATACTCTGGCCAGACAACCAATCTTTGATATAACGCATTATCGCGGCATAGTTGTAATTCTTCACGTAGGGAAAATTAATCCAACCCATTAGATTTGGTTTGCTGCAGTTTGATCAGCCCTATACGCGGTCTCTTACCCGTCCAGATGAATCTTCTGAAAATCATATTGACATGTGAGAAATCTTTGCGCTTAAGGAGGATTGGTACTGCCTGTAGTAAGCCGATCTGTGCATGCGCCGGGCAGATGTTCCAGCGCTGTAGTAACAATTGAGGGGGCGTCTCCCAGCGTTACTACGTTCAAGTTAGTGTAGGTTAGCGGGGGAGTTAGTTTAACGAGGGAGGGAGGGATTTGCGGCCAAACGCTCCTGTGCGAGCGTATTTTCCCTTGCTTAGGACGGCTGAAGTTAGGGTAGCCTTCAGCAGGCGTAAGCGAGGGAAAATATGCTTGCACAGGGGGAGTGTCGGGGAGAGTGCACGCCGATACGCTGTGCTTTACTAAGCACAGTGCATCGGCGTAGGTCTGGATCAGGCCCATTGGGTGTGATCCAGACCTACGCTGGTGTGCGTAGCATATTATCGCCGAACGTACCATTGATGCACGGCAGTAGGCACTCCCCTTGCTCGTACCTAGTTTAGCTTCCATACGCTCGGCAAACACTACCCTAACTTTTGTGTTCGTACCCGCGGCCATGCGTATGTTCAATGCGTATTAACAAACCCTTAGCACGCCCATAAAGTACGATTTAAATGTCTCACCCCGCCCTCGGTGCGTGGTCACGGCTTTCGTATGGCAGGCATGCCCCCATGATTGGTAATACGAAGCGGTTACGATTAAGACCCATATGCAAAGATTTACAGACCATAACATGAGCGTATCATCTGCCCCATGCATGCGCTGTAAGTACAAATGGCAGTTTTTACGCTTACGATCAGCGTAAAACCGCATCCGAGCGTAGGTCTGGATCAGGCCCATTGACTCTAAAACCCAAGATATCACCAAATTCCTCCAGGAGTTTCAGGATTGGTGTTAATGAGATCTATGGATTGCCAATATATAATAAAACCCTGTCTAGTATCTCTCTCCAGACGGATGGAATCACCCCTCACACCATTTACCAACAAAGACATCATGGGTTCTGTGTACAAATATTTTATAAAGTTTATAAATGTCAGGTCAAATTCCCGAAGTCTAAGTACTGCTAACAAATGTGGCCACGACACTGCGTCAAACACTTTATGCATATCAAGGCTCGGTAGCATGTTGTCACTACCCTGCACCAGGTGGGATTGTACAGTTGCCGCAATTGCCATCCTTACAGCCTTCACTGAATGTCTCCCGTGGTTAAACCCCAATTGGTGTTCAGTAAGTAACTGTGGGACAATAGCTTGAAGCCTAGTGACCATAATTTTGGATAGGATTTTAGCGTCTATGTTTATTAATGAGATTGGTCGATAGGAGTCTGCCTGATCAGGATCTTTATTCGGGTTAAGAATTAAAGTAGTATGCGCCTCCCAAAATGAACGGCACGTTACCCCATCCTGTAATATGTGGTGATATAAGTCTAATAGGCAGGGAACCAGTTCTTGTTGCAAAATTTTTAAATATTCCCCAGAGAGGTCGTCAGGTCCAGGACTTTTATGCAATTTAAGTTCAGAGATGGCTCTATTTATTTCATCCGTCATTATTTCAGAGGTCAAAATCTCATTTTGTGCTAGAGTTGGCTTAGAGAGATTAGCCTACAAAGCAAAAGTTGATTTAATTTTTCTGGGTCATGTGGGATCTCCTTATAAAAGTTAGTATAATACTCTGTCAGGTGGGATACAATATCTCCCGTACTCCAGAGCAGGGCTCCCGTTTGAGGATGTTTAAGAGTGGTTATGAAAGTTTGTTTACAGCTAGGACGTGACATTGCGGCAAGTAGCTTGCCTGTTTTGTTACCCCATTTATAAAAAGTATGATTAGTGCGATTAATGCTGTTGCGAGCCTGAGCAGATAAAAAGTATTCCAACAACTTGCAGGCATCTATGTAGCCCTGTAAAGTGTCGGGGAGGGAGAGGTGTTATATGTTTAAAAAGCATTTTCCATATCCCCCCAGAGGGATTCGTAGTGACGTTTAGTTTCTTTCCGCTTGTCTGCAACATACTTAATAATGTGGCCCCTCATGACTGCCTTCGATGCCTCCCACAGTATCACCGGGTTGTCCCAGTAATCTGTGTTGTCATCGAGGTAATTCGTCCAGTGGGTAGTTAAGTAAGATCTGAATTCCTGTGAGGTATAAAAATACCCCGGAAGGTGCCAGAAATGTTCCACTGAGGGTGCCGAGGGAAGGGTCAGGGTGACCGAGACCGGGGCATGATCTGACACCAAGATATCTCCCACCTTAGTTTCCTCCACCAACGGGAGTAATGTGTCTGATATCAGTATATAATCAATCCGGGAGAGAGATTGATGAACATGAGGAAGGTAACGTCACGGCCATTCGGGTTGAGTATACGCCATGGGTCACAGAGCTGGAGGGCTGTTTTTAGGTTGTGAATGTATTTCCAGGACTGGGGGGAGGGTTCACTTATCTACCATAGGGTTGTCTACAGTGTAATAATCACCCCCCATAAGTAGCTGTAAGATAATATGAAAGAAATCTCTAGGACAATGATTGGGTGCGTGTATGTTAAGAAGTGTATTTTTTGGTATGCTAGATAACAACATCTAATAGCAAAAGTCTACCATCTGGGTCTTTGATTTCCTCCAATATTTCATATTGAATATTTTTGCTAAAAAGGACAGCAACCCCTCTAGCTTTAGAATGGAAGGATGCAAAGCGGCATTCAGCCACCCATTGTGCCCTCAGCGTAGAGCCCTCCCCCTCCCTCCAATGGGTCTCCTGAATAAAAGCTACATCTGGGTGGAGTTTCCTAAGGCCATCCAAGGTTTTTCTGCGCTTAACTGGGCTATTCAATCCATCCACATTCCAGGAGATCACCCTAAGAGACATGTGTGTTTGGCGTGTTGTGTGAAAGTGCTTGTGCAGTCATCCTACTCCAAATAGTGATCCTGATTGTACCAGTGGACACTGGTCAGGGTTCTCTCACACAATTCAATATTTTTATATTTTTTTCAACACAACAATAACATTGAAACCATGGCGGGTCCCCTATGGTAGTAAGGGACGCACCAATAACTGAAAGTCGAGGGGGAGCTACGAAATTAACTAAGTGTATACTCTCAGTACTATCAGTAGTTAACTAGTTCAATCCAGAGTGAACAAATAAAAGACAATATTCCCACAATAACCATAGGTAATTCTCATGCCTAATCGGGGAAGGATGGGCTGCCAGAAAATGGTTGCGCGCCTGTATGGGATCAGTGAAGAAGACAGGATGGCCATTTTCAATGACTCTTAGCTTCGCTGGGTAAAGTAAGGCAAAGGTGTTTGCTGGGAATAGAGCAGTCGGCAAACCTCGGAAAATGCCTTGCGCTTTTGGGACATCTCAACAGAAAAGTCCTGAAATACCAATATTTTTTGTCCTCCTATCTGTAGATCTTGTTTCTGCCTATATGCAGCTAATATTTTTTCCTTGTCACGTAAATCTAAAAACCTAGCTATGACCGGCCTAGAGCCGTTACGTTGATTGGGTCTATCCGGTCCCAGACGGTGAGCACGTTCTATCGGAGGTATTGCTGTAGGGTCAAAAATGCCTAGAGCCTGTGGGATTAATGTACAGAGATATGCTGATAGATCAGGGCCTTTTACTGACTCTGGAATGCCCACAAACCGCAAATTAT
The DNA here is from genome assembly GCA_011038615.1 of Limnodynastes dumerilii. Classification (NCBI taxonomy): domain Eukaryota; kingdom Metazoa; phylum Chordata; class Amphibia; order Anura; family Limnodynastidae; genus Limnodynastes; species Limnodynastes dumerilii. The sequence continues at coordinate 60,734 of WWET01001904.1, read as the reverse complement.
TACGGCGTAGGTGGTTTTCCAGATCATCAATCTTATTGGTTAGCGCTTGAATAGTCTGTGATTGGATCGAGCCTGAGGCCTGCAGGGAGGTAACACTGTCTTCTGCGTCACTCACCCTTTGCTCTACGGCCGACAAGCGTGAGGTGTTTGAATCTATCTTTGCCAGTGTAGTGTCAAGTCTAGCCTGCAAATCTTCAAATTTTTTATCTAGCTTAGGCATAATTAACTTGTATATTTCTCTAGCGGCATCCTTTGCCGTAGGAAAAACAGCCCCTTGTGCTGCTTGAGGGGGATTATCTTGTGAGTTGTCATACAAGGGAAGTGAAGGGGGGGTTTGTTTGTTGGAGATGGGACAGTGTTTACCCACCCTGGTATTTTGGAGTGGATTTGGAGGAAACTGTGGGTCTATCCAAGAATCTGTCCATACCAAGACAATAGGAGTACTAAGAGAATATTCGTAGAGTATCAACGGAGTAAAACTATGCAGAACTTGAGGTCAGTCAGCACCACACTACAACCCCTAGGGCAGTGTGTGACTACATAGTATTAAGTCAGTTCAAACCATATGACAAGTCAGAGATATTAAAGAATATAGACACTTTATGCGTTAAAAATTAACTATCCTACTAAAAGGATGTGAAGGGGAAGGGATAAAAGGGGAGAAAAAAAAAACCCAGGAGAGAACCAAAAAGCCCAAGGCAATATACCACCCCACCTGCTATTCCAAACCCAAAATGCAATTAGTAAAAAACAAAATTACCCCAGATATCTCCACTAAATATACAGATAAATATCTTCTCAATTCAAGTATACCCAGAATCATTGTAAAGAATTTGTATGGATATGAGGTGTATACTTTACAGACATTGGGTGTTCTACCACGCTACAGAAACGTGAGTGGTAGCCAGAAGTCCTCTATATCCCGGATGCTATCCGAGACCTGAGCTCCAAAGAAATGGGGTATAGCCTCTCCAGGCAGGCGTCCTTAGGTGGGCACTGGTAACGATCTGCAGAGGCCATCTCCGTTAGGGGGGGTACTGCCTGTCAAACGGAGTGAGTATTAGTAGCTGCGATTACACTCTGATCCATCAGAGTAGTAAAAAGACTACAAGGGATATAAGGTAATTATTTCCTCCTGTTAAGTATCTGCAGAAGAGAGGACAAACACAGTCTCCAGGGCTTCTCCTCAGACTAAAGTAGACAAATAAATGAGAGCCAAATAGGTATCTGCCACTCAAGAGGCGATGGTGCCACACCTCTTCAGCCTCTCCACAGGATGAAGTCTCGAATGCTGCCAACCACCTTCCCCTATCTAGGCCTAAAATTGGCCACAAGAGGGCAGTAGTCAGCTATAGATGACAGGTGTCGGTCTCTTACAATCTCCTTTGTGTTGGACCTGTGGTGGATCAGATCAGCAAGGGGTATAAAATAAAATTGCTGCTTGCCACTGTGTTGATCTTTACACAGTTGCCAGGAATTGGGAACCACTTTTCTGCTTCTAAAAGCAGTTTTGCAAGGTGGGGAAGTTTCCTTCCCTGCTCCGTTATGAGCCAGTTATAGGCGAGGTGCTCTTTCAAACAGCCCTTCTGAGTGATCTGGATCAGAGAGATTCTGTAATAACAGCTGTGAGTCGACAATCACAGGATAAAGTATCTGGTGTGTCAGGCCCTCACTGCGGGCCTACAAAATGGCGCCTCCACGTGGGTAAGATCAGTGCTGTTCAGTCTTTAACGCCACATGTCCTATATAGGTGACTTCAGTGGAAAGGTAGGTTGTTCTCAGCTGTCTCTCAGCTAGCCTACTCGAGATGAGTTATGACTTAAACAAAGTTTTAACAGTGGTCTGAGTCCCCTACAATCCCGAACAGCATGAGCACCCCACCAAAATCCGGGGTGAATGTTGTAGCTCCAGCGGCAATCTAAAACTGCCTTCTCCGACATTGGGGTGTTGCAGCTGCAGCCATCTGTAAGTAAAATGACACAGGAGTCCTTGTTTGCTGCAGAATCAGGCTGGGAATTTTCCGCACGGGAGTGTACTGAGAATCGGGCAGTGTAATTGAAGCCAGCCAGGGCAGTCAATTGCTCCCAGCTCCACGTCCGCTAAGATGGAGGGCAGCCGTGGCATGGACCCGCGGTTCGGGCCGGACTCCGGGAAATATAGTTGCTCCGTCCCTCTCCACTCCAAATAGCTAACTACCACCTCTGCAGCAGTCAAAGGCAAGCTCACCAGAAGTGAAAATCTTTCGAATTTCTCAGGGGGACTAGCTGGATTGAAAGCCACACGACGGAGCTGTTCTAAAACGCGGCCATACAGGGATGCGCCGCCCACCGGAAGTCTCCAGTGTCTTGTTTGTATTCAGTGTCTGTGCGTTACAGGTCAGTCACTTCTGGCGTTGTCTTCACCCGCTTTCTGCTCTTCTCTATTTCTCCGCAGTCTTCTCCTCTTTATATTCCTTCTTCCTCCTGGGCGTAGCTGCCGGGGGCCGCGACCTGCTAGGCTTCCTGCAGCCGAGACAATCCCCACCATTAGGGGCTCTAGTGAACACCAGGGCCTTATTAGACTCTGTGCCCTGGTTGTCTCGTCCGCCTTCTTCCAGACCCCAGTTCGTGCCTGGTCTCCTGCTAGAGCTCTAAGACTCACACTCCTGCCTTCCGTGTATATCGCCGGAACCCATAACAGTAATTTACTGTGAATACAAATATCATTAAATAATTCTGCCCTGAAAAAAGCATATTTTTAAATGGTTTTCAGTGTGACTTTAATCTAATACATTTGATGATTTATATCTTTATATCTTGGGGCTATCTCATGATCAGCAGAGCTGAACAACAATAATATTTAAAAGAGATATCCGTTGTAGCAGTGAAAGGGAAATACTGTATACAGCAGGTATGTTGAACTCAAAACAACAGTTGGGCCAAACAAATCTAAGTCTAAGATTGTGTGGGCCGCAAAAGAAATAAAAAGTCTCATGTAATTTTTCTCCAGTTCCCACTTATTCCCCATTCATATTTCTCCAGCCTCCCCAGTATTCCCCAACATGTCTCTCCAGATCCTAGTACCCCCCCATCATGTGTCTCAAGCTCCAAATATCCCCCATCATGTGTCTCCAGCTCTCCAGTATTAACCATTCATATGTCCCCAGCTCCCAGTATTCCCAATCATGTCTCCCCAGCTCCCAGTATTCCCATCATGTGTCTCCAGCTCCCAGTATTCCCATCATACATTTCCAGGTCCTTGGTATTAACCATTTATATGACTCCAGCTCCCCAGTAACTTCATATTCATCAGTCTCCAGCCTCCACTGTTTATACCTTACTTACCTTCTTTCCATCTGTGTCTCTCCTTCATGGTGTGTGCTGTCATCCAGCTCCTATGTCTTCTGGCCATAAAGCAAATCTATTTCCTGTTGTTTCCTGCAGTCGGCTGATGCAGCAGTTATACAGAGCAGCTGAAAAGAGCTTTGCTATCAGCTGTTCTGTTTAACTGCAGCGGTGGCTGATAGGTGTCACAGTCTGGGTTGGATCAGAATCAGTTAGGGTTCCAAGAGTCGTGTAGGTTGGATCAGAATCAGTTACAGGTTCCGAGAGGCGTGTAGGACAGCGGGTGCTGTAGCGGAAGCTAGGAGGCCAGAGATAATACTTGCACATAAGATGCAGGTGGAACTAGAGATGATGCAGCAGGTTGTTGGTTGCTGGACTGGACAGCGGACTGCAGAATAGCAGACAGGCTAGTAGCAGAGGTGCAGGTAATGCTGGTAGCAGTAGTGCAGGTAATGCTGATAGCAGTAGTGCAGGTAATGCTGGTAGCAGTGGTGCAGGTAGCAAGATGCAAGACTGGATGCAAGACAGGCTGGACTGGATGCAAGACAGGCCAGGCTGGATGCAAGACAGGCTAGAACCAGGCACCTTCAGTAACCAAGTTGTTCTAGCACTGAAGGAATAGTGCTTAGTGTTTAAATAGCCTGCTCTGTCCTGGATTGGATAGCCAGATCATGTGCTACCCCTGGCTTGAAGCCTATTGGCTACTGCAGCATGTGTCCCAAAGCAAGTTGGCGGCACCCATGCACCGGAGAACGCTGATGCCTGGGGCTAGAACACAGAGGTAACCATGTGGAACGCCAGAGGAAGCAGGGCTGGAGGCTGACAGGAGGCTGCCATTATGGAGAGTGGCACCTCCGACGGACTGGTGAGCAGGGACAGCTGGAGAGAGCAGCCGACAGATGGCCTCTCATATAGTAAGTACGGAGGCCTCCTTTATAGGTGGCCTCTGGACACCTAAGCCGTGCCTTGGATGGATGCTTGGCTAGAAATTTCCTGATGAGCCTTGGTGCTTTAGCATCGAACAAGTGGATTCAAGCGCGTTCTTCAGGACTGAATCCTTTCCAATCTACTAGATACTGAAGATGACTGTGGCAGATACGAGCATCCACAATTTCCTTGACTTCAAATTAATTCCCAAAAGTACCAGCGACCTTGGATGGTCTTTTAATAGGCGAGTAAAACTTGTTGATGACCAGAGGCTTGAAAAGAAAAACGTGGAATACATTAGGAACCCGGAGACACGGAGGAAGATCAAGCTGATAAGTCACAGGATTGATGACCTTTGCTATCTTGAAAGGGCAGATGACTCTGGGCACAAATTTCATCGAAGGTACTCTGAGGCGTAAATTTTTGGACGACAACCAAACTCTGTCACCAGGACGCAGCAGAGATACCTCACGTCTTTTACGATCAGCTTGGATCTTGTAGGGCCAAGAAGCTTTTAACAAGGAAGTTCTCACCCTCTTGCATGATTCAGAAAAATTTCTCAAGACAATCTCAGAGGCAGGAACTTGGGATGCAGGAAGAGCCGAGAATGGTGGAACCTTAGTTGTAGCCAGGGATTCGTGGAAGTGGTTGTTGTGTGCAAATTCCGACAATGGCAGCAAGTCAACCCAATTGTCTTGGGAGGAGGTGATGTAGAGATGAATGAAGGTATCCAGGACTTGATTTACCCTTTCAGTCTGCCCGTTGGTCTGAGGGTGATACGCAGACAAAAACTTCAATTTAACCTCCAGACTGGAACACAGAGCTCTCCAAAACCTAGCAGTGAAGTGGACCCCACGGTCAGAAATGATCTGTGAAGGCGGAATATATGCCGGACAAAAGCTTGGACAGGACTGGAGCTGAGGGTAAACCCTGGAGTGAGATAAAGTGGGCCATCTTTGAAAACCTATCCACTACGACTCAGATAGTGTTATACTTGTTGCAGAGTGAAAGGTCAGTCACAAAGTCCATTGTCAAATAGGTCCAGGGAGCCTTAGGAACAGAGAGAGGTTGTAGTGGTCCATGAGGTCCTCTGCGGGAGACCTTTTGTTGGGTACAGAGAGTGCAAGCATTGACAAATTTGGTAGTGTCCTGGCAAAGAGTTGGCCACCAGTAATTTCGACCCCAACACCAGTAATTTCTTCCCCAACACCCTCTGATGACGCATCCATCTCTACTTGGAAGGGCAAGGAAAGGTCAGGTTGTCGGAGAAGAGGAGGTCACAAAGTCCATTGTCAAATAGGTCCAGGGAGCCTTAGGAACAGAGAGAGGTTGTAGTGGTCCATGAGGTCCTCTGCGGGAGACCTTTTGGTGGGTACAGAGAGTGCAAGCATTGACGAATTTGGTAGTGTCCTGGCAAAGAGTTGGCCACCAGTAATTTCGACTGAGGAGAGCTTGGGTCTTCTTGATACGTGAACAGAGAACCTTGAAGCGTGAGCCCACAACAGGATCTTTCGTCGGAGAGCCTTAGGGACAAACGTTTTACCAGGTGGAGCAGTCTTGGCAAGTTGAGTGGAGACAACTTGGATGGGATTCAAGATTAATTGAAGTTTCTCTTCCTCGGGATCCTCAGCAGAAAAGGAGCGAGAAAGTGCATCCGCCTTACGATTTTTGGTACCAGGTCAGAACTGGAGGGTAAAATTGTAGCAAGAAAAGAATAGTGACCACCTGGCTTGACGAGGATTGAGACAGTGAGCAGTCTGGAGGTATAACAGGTTTTTATGATCAGTATAGATCGTGATAGGATGGACAGCTCCTTCCAAGAGATAACACCATTCCTCCAGAGCCAGCTTCATGGCCAAGAGTTCCTTCTCGCCGATGGCGTAGTTTCTCTCTGTGGGCTGGAATTTGTGGGAAAAGAAACCACAGGAGTGGATTTGGCCATCAGGAAACTTCTGGGACAGTATGGCCTCAACACCCTCTGATGACGCATCCATCTCTACTTGGAAGGGCAAGGAAAGGTCAGGTTGTCGCAGAAGAGGAGCAAAAGAGAAAACCTCTTTGAGGTGCAGGAAAGCTGAAGAACTTTCTGACGGCTACTTTGATGGATTAGCTCCTTTCCGGGTTAGTGAGGTGATGGGTGCCACGATGATAGAATAGTTCTGAATGAACCATCTGTAAAATTTTGCAAACTCAATGAAACGTTGTATGCCTCTGGTGGTGGTAGGCTGGGACCAGTCGAGGATGGCTTGAACCTTGGCGGGATCCATACGAAGCTCGGACCCAGACAGGATGAATCAAAGGAAAGCGACCTCCTCAGTTTCAAAGATGCACTTTTCCAGCTTTCTATAAATCTAATGTTGATGAAGACGGGATAAGACCTCTCTGACTTGAATCCGATACTCCTGTAGGGTTAAAGAAAATATAAGTATGTTGTCTAGATAGACGACGACCGACTGGTTTAGGAGGTCTCTGAAAATGTTATAAACAAAACTTTGGAACACTGCAGGTGCGTTACTGAGTCCAAAGGGCATCACAAGGTATTCGTAGTGCCTGTCCCAGGTATTAAAAGCGGTTTTCCACTCATCCCCGGAACGGATCCTGATGAGATTATTCGCCCCTTGGAGGTCTAACTTCGTGAACACCTTGGCCCCTCTAATCCGATTGAACATCTCGTAAATCAGGGGTAGGGAGTACTGGTTCTTGATGGTAATATTGTTAAGACCCCGGTAGTCAATGCAGGGGTGTAGACCTCCATCTTTTTTTTTTTTTTTTTTGTAGAAGGACGTATGAAACCCCGTTCTAGGTTTTCAGAAATGTAGCTAGACATGGCTTGGGCTTCGGGGATGGAAAAGGGATAGGGATAGGGTACAAGATCAATTGGGCAGTCCCATGGTCGATGCAGAGAAAACAACTTGGCTGCCTTTGGGCAGAATACGTCAGAAAAATCTTGATAATGCACTGGAATCTGAGAGTCTTTAGAGGACATAGTTTGACGCTGGGGAAGGAGTTTAGGTAGACACTTTTGGAAGCAGGTAGATCCCCAACTGAGATCTGGGAGGTAACCCAGTCAACTTGAGGGTTGAGGACTTGAAGCCAAGGTAGTCTGAGGATCAAGGGAGAAGATGCCTCAGCGAGAACTAAGAGCCGGATGGTCTCAGAGTGGAGAGCTCCGATGTTGAGCATCAGCGGAAGTGTACGATGTGTAATAGTCCCGCCTGGAATCCAGTTACCATCTACTGCAGTGAGGTACGTAGGAGCAGGAAAAGATTCAACAGGAATTCCTAATTCCTTTACCACCCGGGCAATAATACAGTTCTCCGCAGCACCAGAGTCCAGAAGAGTGAGAAACTCGGTACCTCCACCCCTTAGAACAAGTGTCAGAGAAAGTAGACAGTCCCGGTGATTCAAGGAGCGGATAGATACTCCTGAACTGACCTCCTCAGAGACAGTCAAGAGCGAGCATTTCCAGAACGCTTGGAGCACTGAAGACGGGTATGCCTGGAGTCGCCACAACAAGCAGAGGTTGTCTCTAACCCTTTGTTGTCTTTCTTGAGAAGAAAGTTGTGCTCTCCATCTCCCTAGTTGCATTGGTTCCTCAGTCGAGGTGGTGGGAGACTTAGGGCGAGGAGAGATAGAAAGCCTTGGACTGAACACCTTCTTCCTTTCGGATCTTCTCTACCGTTGACAGATGTCAATTCGTATACACATGGAGATGAGCGAATCAAGTGTGTTGGGCGTGACGCAAGATAACAAGCCATCTTTAATTCGCTCAGAAAGACCCTCTTGAAATACAGACATAAGAGCCTCCTCATTCCAGGAAAGTTCAGAGGAGAGAGTCCGAAACTGGATGACATACTCTCCAACCGTCAGTTCATTCTGGCTAAGCCGGAGAATATCTGAAGCCACAGAAGCCTGAAGGTTTTCAGGAAGTCTGCAAGGGTGAAGAGTATCGGGCTGGACTTTTCCAAGAGAGGCGATAACCAGGCCAGGGCTTTACCAGACAGTAAGGAGTCTTACTGTCCTGCAGTCTTTTGGAGTCCTCTGTGGGTTTTGCCCAGCCTGATTCATTTGGCCAAAACAAACTCTCACAGTCTGGGTTGGATCAGAATCAATTACGGGTTCCGAGGGGCGTGTAGGACAGCGGTGCTGTAGCGGAAGCTAGGAGGCTGGAGATAATACATATTAAAGGAAGGGGGTTAACAGTAATGCCTGTGATCCTAAATTGAGACTTGAACGGGCGCACACTAATATATGAGAGAGACAGAAACACCTTGGTGCTTTTTAAAATGATAGTAATCTTTAATCAGAATTCATTAAAAACATCTGAGTGAAAATATCAAAAATAGAAGTATTAACATCACAGCATCAATAGCTATAAATCTCAATTGAGCACATTAAACCAGGAGAACACTGCACTCTAACTATATGAACAAGGAGACCCTAATAGAAATACTAGCAGCCTCACGGACACGCTTTGCACTTTCGTGCAGTATTCTTACCCTACCCTGCCTTCTGAAGTGTCGGCTCCTGGATTAGGGAAAAAGAGAAGAAAAGACTAGCAGGACCACGATCCACCAGTGCACGTGGAGAACATGAGCTGTTTCGCATTTTGTCAAGGGTCAAGTATCACAAAGCCTCGTGCAGGGCGAAACGCGCGTTGGGTGATTTTTGAAGTGACTCTGTCACTGGTTTCTTCCTGATTGGAAACATTTCAATCTACACACAGCATGACGGTGTAGATAATTGTATACATTAGAAGTCCTTATGTTAAACCAGTGTTTCATTGATCTATGATGGATTTCCCATTAGGCATATGTGGAAGGAGCCTATAGGCTCCACTGATTTTGGGTTGATCAGGTGACAGGGTGCAAGAAGGCATCGGTAGCAGGCACTTATCTTATGCGAAGCCCTGTCTCCTGCTTGTCGTTTCTAATGACAGAGTAATTTGCAAGATCTCCTGGCTCTGAACTCCATCATGGAACCTCTATGATCCTTCTCCCAGAAGAGTAGAACACTTGATATCATGACAGATGAGGGGGAAATCATTATTGGAGCTAGCCTGGCTCCTAAATCCTTCCCTGCATCTGATCCAAGGAAATTTCTGTCAGATGACATTCTGGTTCATATTAGGGTGTGTCGAAAACATTAGGTTGACAGAATATGAATGTCTACAAAAATGCACTCGACATGGTAGTTTTGCAGTCAATACTAAGATCGATAGTATTGTTATACTGAGCTTGTGTTGGTGACAGTTTTAAGTCAAACACTAAGTATAGTATTCACCCGTTCATATTGTTGAGTACAAAAGTGTTCATTAGGCACCCCTGAGGAGTGTGGAGTGAGGAGAGTCAATTTATTGTCCCTGTCAAGTGCTGATTCGTGCTGCAGGTGTCACTGTAGATCTTCTGTCGATTCCGTAGTGTCAAGCTCCCATTCGTCTAGCAGATAAGTGTTGACTATGCATCCATATCCCTTTATATTATAATGAAAGGGGTATGTTACTAAAATTCATTATCTCTTGCTCATTGGTGTTGCATACATCACTACTTTCCCAGATGGCAAAGCAGAACAAAATAAGGCTTACCTCTGATCCAATCAGATTGCACTCTAATCCGCCCCTAAAAGATTGTATTTGGTCAACACATTGCCCCTTTTGTTAAGCTCTCACAAAAATTGGGACACTTGGGATGTATTGTATTGGAGTCCAAGACAACGGAAAAGTAAGAGGTGACAGCATTCAGTATAAGGTGATTCATTACAGATAAGAAAAGAGAAGAATGACTGCACAAATATTCTCAGACATTTAAAAGAGAAAATATCAATAATTGCTAGAGTAGAGATCACAAAATGTAACACTTCACGTCAAAGTAAGCATTGAGGGTGCTACAATATGGCCATAAGTAGTTTGAGAACAAAGTTGGGTTCCAAGAAAGGTTCCCACAAAAGCGCCATAGTTATAAGTGCACATCCCCTTTAAAAATTAACCTTTAATAATCACGTTTAAAATCAGTGAAAAAAGTATAATTAAAAAGCCATGCGAATATTAAGTAGCATAATAGTGTCGATATAAGCAGTAAATTGATAACCATATAAAGGACAAAATAGTGGCAAGTATTTGCAATGATTATTGTCATGAATGACCACAGTAAATACAGAGAATCCACGGGTACACCGGAGTTACAAGCCGCGGGACGCCGCCAAGCCATGAGGCTTGAGTGTGAGCAGACAGTACAATGTACAGAGCTGGTATTGCTGGAAGATCTGTCCCTAGCTCACAAAACAAAACAGCAAATTAAGAAAACCGCCTCACGGCAGCGCTTCGCTCCAGAGGGAGCCCTCGCTGACCCTGCAAATAGTATGAAGTTAGTAACGATCTTACCGGCATTAAAAGCAGCAAGGACGGGGACGGGAACGGCTTGGAAGCGGCTCGCAGCAGAAGTCCGGACACCTGCGCGTGGATTCATTACAGATATCATTCCTTACTGGCGTAAGGTTATTATAAGAGCAAGGAACATCTTGGAAGGTTATATAACATCCTCAGCCAATAACTGATTTGATTTCAAATATTTCTTTATATATCCTCTATTTATTATTATATCATCTAAAGCTAAAACAAGCTTGTAATGTAGCGGAGATAAATTACAAATATATGGTTAGATCTAGGGCCAGATTTACTAAGCTATGGGACATAAAAAGTAGAACTGTTGCCAATAGCAACCAATCAGATTCTAGCTGAATTGTGCTAGTATATAGTAGGTAAGTGAGAGCTAGAATCTGATTGGTTGTTATTGACAACATCTCCACTTTTCCATTCCCCCAGCTTAGTAAATTTAGCCCTTAGAGTTTAGAGGAGGAGAAAACTATATAAATTCTACATTTCAGTGTAAAAGTAAAGGGCCGGATTCATAGTTCTGTACAACACCCGACTTTCATCAATATCCGCACCGTCTTAAAGCTTTTCTAAGTGTGAATACAGTCCTAAGTTCCGTGTGCCTGGAGATACGTCTGAGAGGGCGGCCCATCCCCTCCGACAGCTTAAACCCTGTAAGGTGGATGGGGGGAGTATTTCAATTTTACAGTACAAGCTGGTTCAAGTACAGAGCGCTGATCTGCAGAGACTTTAGGTAGGATTATAGCAGTTTACCTGCTGCCTTAAACACATGAGAGAGAGGAGTGACAGGGGATTGACAAGAGAGTGATAGAGGAGTGACAGGGGAGTGACAGAGGAGTGACAGAGGATTGACAGGGGAGTGAAAGGGGATTGACGGGAGTGACAGGGGAGTGATGGGAGTGGCAGGGGATTGATAGGGGAGTGACAGGGGAGTAACAGGAGAGGGACAGGGGAGTGACAGGAGAGTGATGGGAGTGACAGGGGATTGATAGGGGAGTGACAGAGGAGTGACAGGAGAGGGACAGCGGAGTGACAGGGGATTGATAGGGGAGTGACAGGGGAATAACAGGAGAGGGACAGGAAAGTGACAGGGGAGGGACAAGAGAGGGACAGGGGAGTAACAGGAGAGTGACAGGGGAGTAACAGGAGAGGGATAGGAGAGTGACAGGGGAGTAACAAGGGAGTGACAGGGGAGTGACAGGAGAGGGATAGGAGAGTGACAGAGGAGTGACAGGGGAGTAACAAAAGAGTAACAGGAGAGGGATAGGAGAGTGACAGGGGAGTGACAGGAGAGGGATAGGAGAGTGACAGGGGAATGACAAGAG
>WWET01001904.1:34959-47012 GCA_011038615.1 Limnodynastes dumerilii | reverse complement strand
TAATTAAATTATCGTAACTCCTATTAATCAGTCACTCACCAGTCCAGTGACTACTAAGTGGGTGGGGCCTGTCTCTGCTCCACTCAGAGCAGCTGCAGTCCCACAGGCAGGAGGCTGAGTAGGTGGAGCCTGTCTCGGTGTGCTGCGTAAATATAACCCCTTCCCGGTTTACACTAAACTATTCCCCCTAACTCAATTACAAGTTAATTATCGTAACTCCTATTAATCAGTCACTCACCAGTCCAGTGACTACTAAGTGGGTGGGGCCTGTCTCTGCTCCACTCAGAGCAGCTGCAGTCCCACAGGCAGGAGGCTGAGTAGGTGGAGCCTGTCTCTATTGGGTGTGCTGCACAGCCAGATAGAAATGGTTCTTTGCTCACTCATTCATACAGTGTGGTGCCCCTTTACTGCATATCTAGGTACCTTCCCAGGCTTCCTACTGCCCCTCTGGCATTTGCTAGCAGTGCCAGATGGAGAGTTCGACCCCGCACACTACTCATTACCTGTCACCGCAAGGTTAATTTGAACAGCACGCAAACTGTCTCCAGGTCCTCAGTCCTTATTCCAACACAATTTAATATTTGACTGTAATAACTTTTATGAAATGTTTCAAAAAAGTACAGCGCTTTTGCTGTAGTATGTTAGAAAAAGCTGCTAAGAAAAATCAAGATAGCAGGAGTCTTGGGGCCTGATTCAGAGGCTGAAAATAAGAACTTAAAGTTACACCTGGGCAAAACCATATTGTTTTCAGGGGGATTCAAGTTAATTGTATTCTTTGCATGCAGGGATATATCTTTGAATTGCTTACTGAAAACAGATACTGACCAGCTTTACTATCACACTGTTATTTAGACTTGGGCTGGGAAATATCACCTCTCCACACTAGTACTGTTTGCAACAGGTGAAATATGACTCCCCTGCAATCAACATGGTTTAGCCCAGGAGTGACTTTAAGTTCTTATTTTAAGAAGATTCTTAAGTGTGAATCAGGTCCTTGATGTGTATGAGATTGTGTATTGAAATGTATTTATAAGCATTAAGGCCGTTATACACTTGGCTGTTTTCTGAATCATGCCAGTAACAGGGTATTAAGGATCAAATATAGGTCAGCCAATTAGAATGAGTCTGAGGGCGTGCTGGGTGGGGGCTTAGGTGCTTCCATTTTGTCTGCCTCTTTCTTCAAATATGTTTCTCTCCCTCCTCTTTAGTCATATTAAGCTTACAAGTTACCATGTGTTTTTCTTTCAGATGGGGCATAGGTTTGGCAGTAGCAGTGGGTGAGTCAGCAATTAGCTGGCACATGGGGAAGGGGTTTTAAGCCATGGTTAGGCACACCCCTCGATGCTAATTAGGAATGCCAAGCCCAGTAGCAGGTTCCTAGTCTGCTGACGCGGTACTCCTGTGGTGTGCACTTCGAAGGGGGTTAGTGACCATACTAAATCCATGACCTGGAGGGCGCCAAGGACAGGGAATGTCTGTCCTCTATTAGCACTGGTGTTTGCAGCTGTTTTACCCACCTGCTATTACCTTCTTGCTTAACCAAAATTTCATAGTCAAAACCAATTCCAATTAATAAATCTGAGCCCCCTTTTACAATCCAAAGCAATGTGTCAGTGGGCCTGATCCAGAGCTACGATGTTACACTGAGCGCTGTAGTGCTCAGCGTAACATCGCTGCTCTGGCCCGACACTCCCCCTTGTAGGAGCGTATTAACTCTCCCTTACGCCGGCTGAAGGCTATTGATACGCTGGGACGGCGGCGTTAATACGTTAACGCCGCCCTCCCAGCCTCATTACCCTCCCTCCCCCCTCCCCACTACACTAACTCCAGCGTAGGGACGCTGGGGGATGTCCCCTCCAGCGTCCCTACGGCGCTACTATGGACGCTCGGGCGTAGGGATGCTACTACGTTTCCATAGTGACGCCGGGCAACATCTGCCCGGCGCATGCGCATTACGCTTACGGCCGCCATACTAGCGACGGCGGCCGTAGCTCTGGATCAGGCCCAGTGTCATTATTTCCTAGGTGGTGTGAAAGGTGTGAGCACAATGTCAGCCATTGGTTGTTTAATTAGACTTATCATAAACTCAAAATGATCTCTTCTGTTACAACTATGTAGCATTAAAGAACCAATCTGATCCGACTCATGAATGTGTAAGAACTCATACATAACCTTATTAATTGATATTTAATATGAAAAGAAAATCACAATGCTTATAGTAGAAAAATTATAGCAAAATGACCTACAATATATAATAACAGTCTCTTATAAAACTAAAAGGATGGAAAGCAGAGAGTTAATAGCAGTATTATGAAGGGTTTACTTAAAGTAGAGCACTGCTGGTGGATTCATATGTGCTCTGCTCTCCTACATGCAGACTTGTGGATCTCCGCAGAGTATGGAATTTCAGGGTAGATATGAATACGGTCCTTTCTAAGCTGGGACTTGCAAGAGCCTGGTATATTCCTTTATTAGTCAATTTGTGATCCCAAGAAATGACTATAGTTTCATATCAGGCATTTTAAAGGCACTTTTTTCCCCACCTACCCCCACCTCTTTTCCGTCTCCTCCAAAATCCCGGCTCCACAAAAGGGTCGGATCTAATCACCTTCACACAAGGCATTAGAGAGGTTTGGCCAGGCAGACATACCCATATATCCTTTATCAACGTTTAATGATGCACATACAAGTATTTTCCTCTGGCTAGAAGTAAACACGTATCTGAAAGGATACACGGTCCAGGCAGTTAAGGGCTTGTCATATTCCTACAATACTACTATATATAATAGATATTTATTATTACCGCATCAATGTGGAATTAACATCACCTGCTTTTAATACAGATAGCTCAAACAGAGTTAGTTTACATAATGTAACATTGCTTTTGGTAGAGAACATTATGTTATCCTATTAGATAACCTAGTAAACAGTTGGTATTTTGTATATTATGACATTTACTAAGGGATCAATAACACATACATAACAAACACCAATCAATCAGCTTCTCACTACAACCACCAGACCGGAAAACTCATCTATTATCTGAACACACAGTCATACATCCTCACAGAACAATAAAGAAGTGTGGAAATAAGGAGACAATCAAAATACACTGATAATGATCTGGAAGTCAGCAGACCTCAAGAAGCTATGTCCTAAAAGTATATTGGAAGACTGGGCATCTGCAAAACAGCATACAGATATACAATAAAGCTTTACTGACCATATATGCTTAATAGTGTAAACCTCTTACCAGAGTTTTGTTCCAGGTACTTTAATTTTTTTCAGTGCTGAAATAGTTGGAATAAGGAATATTTCTAATGGAAATGGGTACTATGGGGAATGGCCCTATATCAACAGGTACTCATTCTCAATAGCAGCTGGGTCAGGGATAGGCTGGGAGACATAAAGAGTGAGGTTAATCTACTAAAGGGGACAGTTAGGGTTAGGCTATGGGGCATGGAGGGTTAAAGTTAGGCTACCTGTTCCCAATAGCGGCTAGGTTAGGGTTAGGCTGTGAGACATGGAGCTACTAGAAGAGGAAGGTTAGGGATAGGCTGTGGGGCATGGAGGGTTAATGTTAGGCTACTAGTAGGGGAAGGTTAGGGTTAAGCTGCAGGACAGTGAGGGTAAGGTTTAGAGTTAGGGTAAGGTGAGGGATAAGTTACCGTTCATCATTGGAATCTTCAAACATGCTCTAGGCGCTGGAACAACAATGTCTCACCGGAACCATTACTGTTTTACTGCTGGGGTGTGATTCGTTGCCAATCAGGTAATCGATGTGGCAAACCACTCCCCAGTTAACAATGTGTGAATTCATTAATCATTGCAATTCAAACTTAATTCAGCATAACTGTGTTAGTGATAAAATGATAGCGTATAAGGAGGAAATCTAACCATATAAAATGGATACAAAAACAACAATGTCAATAGCGCACATGCCGTAAATGTAATCAATATTCACACACTCACAAGGATTAGAAAAACACAAAAGCTTAATCCAAAACATATTAAAACAGTAGGAGAAATATTAAACAGTAATAACACAGACCAGATGTAATATAATTACTGCATCAAGGCAGACATGGTTCCTCGAGAATGCCCAGGCGAAACGTGCTTCAGATGTCTCCAGCATACTCTCCATATGCACTGGGGGGTTGCTTCTATTTGATGACCAGTGTTTTGTATCTATACCACTTCCTTGCCGATCCAACATTTGAGAGACCAGGGAGAGACATCTACCGCCTGGAAAGGTGAAGCGTCAGCCATGAGGCCACTAGACTATATAGTGACAGGTTCCTGTTTATAGATAGCGGGTGATGGCTTTAGAATTCATATGCATCTGCCTTGATGCGGTAATTATGTTACATATGGTCTGTGTTATTACTGTTTAATATTTGTTCCCAATACATTGAAATGCATCAAGTCTCTGAGTAACACAGTTCTATTTGTCCCGGCATCACATTTTATACACAAAACTTTAATATCATCAAAGCGCCAGTAACAGTTGTTAAATAAGATAAATAAGATAAATAAGACGTTTCACTTTTGTAGTAAATTTACACTAGTTTTACAAAACTGGTAAGTAGCAAAAACGTATAATTTTCTTTCTTTTTACATGTAAATGAAACTTTTTTTACCTAAATGAACACACAGGCTAGATCTCAACAATCACCAATACAATATAATAAAGCTTTTCTTAAGCTTACATATAACAATTTACATTGAGTGTATTAAAGTTCATAAACCCATTAAGAACAAATTCTCTTATTTTAATGCAGCTATCACAAAGTAATGTTACCTGAACTCTAACTAACTAAATATAAATCTGAACTATTACATTCTATTTTATTTTTCTATATCTTCTTCACCATTTCCTATACTTTCTAGTATCCCCTGTAAAATGCTGTGATTCTCTAGCTCCTAGCACAGCTATTGTGTCTGTCTCCTCTGCACTCACTGTTACACACAGCTGTAATCAGACTCTGCTGTCCCTCTAATGGAATAGCTCTCTCTCACCACCTCCTGTATACACTCCACACACTTCTCGGCCTCTCTGTCACGCGGTCACAACTGTTTCTTACAATGGATGTCTCTCCACTATCTCTCACTGTCTCTATGGTACTTTCTCACACTCTTATTCACTGCTCTGACTCTTCCTCTCCTTCTCACAGCTGTATTCAGATGATGTCTCACTCTGCTTTACATGCTCCCCGCTGTCTCTCACTGTCACTGCGGTACTCTCTTGCACCGTCACTTTCTGTCACCAACTTTCTCCGTCCTTCTGTCTCTTCCGCTGTCACTCTCCGCTATCACCAATCACCACCGCTACCTCCGATCACCTGCTGTCTCCCTCGGCCTCTCCGTTTCCTCTCACGATCACCCCTTTTCCTCAGAATAGTCTCCGTCTCATCCGATCACCTGCGTCACGTCAGCCAGCTCCGGACTACTCCCGACACTCTCCGGTGCCCTTCTCTCGGCTCTGTGTCCCAGCGGGTATCAAATCTTTTTCTTTTCTTAAAATCCCTTTCTCTCCCTTACTCCGTTTCTTTCCTCACAAACTGTCAGCTGTTTTCTTATTTCTGCCGTCACAACCTTTCTGTCTCCACACACTCCTTCACTACTAATCTCCTCAGCCTTCCCTCACCTCAGCGCTTCACCAACTGCACTACTTCAACTTTTCCCGCTCTTTTTCTCTCTAGCCTATCACTGCTCACAGAAAAATCCAGAACCCCCACATGCCAGCTCTGTCCCAGAGACCCAGTCAGCTGACCGTAGCCTGTCAACAGTGTACACAGTCAAACACCAAAGGGATTCTCCCCATACTTTGATATGTACCAATATCATAAAGTTTCTTATTATAACACCTTCTTTTTAAGCACATTTGTGCAGGGGCACCACATTTGTGGTTACAATTGTTTTGTATGATGACGCTTACTATAATCTAGGATGGTCACTGGTGTCAATTTCAAATTGTTAAACAGAAGGGCGCAAAATTAAAGTTCGCAGGGGGTCGCCGAACACCCTAGCACCGACCCTTCTGGGGAGTGACAGAGGTGTGACAGGGGAGTAACTGGGTAGTGACAGGGAGTTCACCCCCCACTTCTTTGCTGACTGCCTGACCTCCATGTCTATGTAAAACACACCGAGGTCCGAATCTGGCCCAAAAATGCTGTTCAGTATTTCTGTGCTCATCCTTCATTGCAACAGGACAAAGTGCAAATTTGTATATTCTCTGCTCCCAACGGAGCCTCAAGCCCTGTGTCTTTAGAATTGTTTTCTTTATTCTCTAAAAAAAGGATATATATTTATTTTCAACCTAACATTTGGAATTTGAATTTACTATTAGTAATTGCGTGGTCACTTCAACATTAAAATCACGATTTACACATCATTCAGGCTGTGACGCACGTGAGTTTTATTCTGATGTTATTGATTGGAATTTTAAGTCACTAAAATCAATACGCTGCTATAGAGGACAAATCAAAAGTCATTACTAAGATCTGCCAAGAACAGTCACTGCAATTTCTCTGCGCTAATCAATGACTTCAATTCTCATCAAAGCAAGTTAAGGGTTCCTACAAGAGAGATACATAATTCATGGAGAGTGCTTAAGCCTTCAAAAACATGGAAAAATCTCATTATGTCGCTGATAACCCAGATATAGTGGCAAAACACAATTACAACAAGGCAACATTGATATCCCTTATCTTTTAGGTAGTATCCATTACACACAAGTCATTTTCCAATATTAATACTTATCCCCGTTTTACCTTTACTTTTAGAGGGGGAGGGCCTGCTTATGGGGGTA
Source organism: Limnodynastes dumerilii (assembly GCA_011038615.1). Taxonomy (NCBI): domain Eukaryota; kingdom Metazoa; phylum Chordata; class Amphibia; order Anura; family Limnodynastidae; genus Limnodynastes; species Limnodynastes dumerilii. The sequence goes on along the minus strand of WWET01001904.1, from coordinate 40,201 downwards.
AGACCAAGGGTCAGATTTACTAAGCTGCAGAGGAGGAAAGTATTCTAGCTCTTACTTTCCTATTACATACTAGAAAATTTTAGCTAGAATCTGATTGCAGACCCTCCAACATGACCCATTCCTTTAGGTACAATTTAATCCGCTCCTGAGCTTTCAACTGTCACTCACCTGGTTTAAATGAATTTACTGATATTTAAAAACTATTTGCACTGCTTGGCAACACTAGTATACTAGTGTTGCTAGGGACAGGGAGGGACTTGATGATGCAATTTGCAGCATCAAGTCCCATCCTGATCCCTATTTCAGCTAAAAACTGGTAAGTATTAGGCAGGGGGTGGGGCTTAATGCAGCGATTTGCATAAATCGCATCATTAAGCACCCGCCCTCTGCATGCATCTCTAGCTTGAAAAGCTGGAAAAAGTCGGCAACCCTGTTATAAATACACCTAAAAAGAAAAGGGTCTTCCTTAAGGCATACTACGATTGCTTTGACCAAGCTCTAACTTATATCTATGAGGTCTGACTGCAGCGGAGGCAAGTCTTTTGTACCTAATGGAATGGGTCATGTTGGAGGGTATGTGATTGGTTGCTATGGGCAACATCTCAATTTTTCCTTTCCCGCAGCTTAGTAAATCTGACCCATAGACTGAAAACTTATTTGAAAGAAAAAAAAATCAGTTGGTAAAATGACCCAGCACAGTGTGAGAATGTGAGGTGGGGTTGCCCGTACGATCAGCTGGCTTGCGACGAACCACACCCCGACAGTGGACAGTGGAGGCAATGTAACAGCAAATCCATCCAGAAAGCATTGTGACAGCGCCTGGAGCTTCTTTCAAGAATTCCAACGCCGGCGACAGATACCTCTACCATTCCCTAACCCTAACCCTCCCTGTCCTGCATCTTAACCCTCACCTTCCCCTTCTAGCAGTCTAATCCTAATCTTCTCTAATAGCAGCCTGACCATAACCATCCTTGTCTCACTGCCTAGTCCTAACCCAGCCACTCCTGGGAATGAATCATTTTCAACATAATAACCATTCCCAATAGGAATTTCCTGTATTACTACTACTTCTATCACTGATACATCCGCGATACAGCTGTCGGCTGTATTAGTGTTGGAAATAAGCTGCTTGAAGCAGCATCTGCATCCTGAGAATGACCCAGAGGCGGAACTACCATTGGTGCAACGGCACCGGGGCCCATGCTGATACAAGAGCCCACAGCCCCCATCACCGCACCACCAAAGCTCCCCACCGGGTTACCTGGGATATCATCAGAGCCATAGCATATTTTTTGCACCTGGGCCCACAACTTGCTAATTCCGCCCGCCTCTGAAATGATCCATGGGGAGGACTGGAACTGCCTGAGGCCAGAAAGATCCTAATTACTCACCCATCTAAGAATGGAAACTGGAGACACAACAGAAGTGAAGTGAAGTTTCCAGGCAGCAATGTTCATTTCATCATTTGGATTGGGGGAAANNNNTGAAATGAATGGATCTTAATGGATGGGAGGGCTGGTGGAGCATGATCCCCATCTGGCGTGTACGCAGTACGACCATTCTGCACATGTGCAAACAAGCTGTCTGTGCTAATCACTCCGTGTATGTGCACTGGGCACTGATATAAATGCACTGCTAGCAGCTCTTAGCTCTGCTATAGGTGCCTCTCTATTACAAGTGCCAGTTTAATAACAGAAATAAGATTGGCTTTTATTTTACCTATCAATGCCTCTATAGAGCAAGAGTAAGAAAAATATTCCATAGACGAGAGAACCTTGCAGGTGAACATGATTAAGGTTTCCTACAATGGGCCTGATCCTGAGCTACGGCCGCCGTCGCTAGTACGGTGGCCGTAGCTCAAATGCGCATGCGCCGGGCAGATGTTGCCCGGCTCCATAGACTGGCAGTAACTTTCCTCTTCCACTTAGGCGCGTCTGTGTCCTCCGCCCGTGCGTATATTTGTAATCGCGCCCACTTCCCTTCATTTAGATGCTTCTCCCCACCCATTTCTATGTAAATTCCTCGGTGCGTATATTTCCGATCGACTTCCGCGCATATCTACGCCCGCTTCCAAGTCCTCTCGCAATGCATTTCCGTCCGTCCGTAATGAACATCCGCGTGGAAAGTCTATGACAACTGTGTACAAAAAATGACTACGCATGCGCAATAAAATGCACCTAAAAATGCGCACGGAAGTCACCGCTTAGACGGATCTCTGAAGGCCCCTTCCTTACGCCGGGCGAAGCTAGGGTAGCCTTCACCCGGCGTAAGGAAGGGGCCATACGCCCGCACAGGGGGAGTGCCAGGGGGGAGTCAGCGATGTAACGCTGAGCGTTAGCACGCTCAGCGCTACATCGTTGATCTGGATCAGGCCCAATGACCCAGAATCAGAGACCTCTGAAACGTTACCATTCCAACTCCAAAATATAGTTGTAAAAAGTTTTAAAGGTCCCTGATCTTGTGTCACTGCAAGAAACCTTAATCAGACGTGTTAAATTCTATATAGACAATATTTTAAATATAACAAAGCGCCGGCCCGCTTTGAAAAGAACGGGCCGGCGGAGAGACCCGATATTTACATGGATTGTATACAGTGATGAGCGCTTTGTATAGCCAATGGTATTAGAGAGAATACCAGTGGCCTGTATGCAATACAAAGAGCCCGTCATTGACCAATATACTATACAGGGAGCCTGCCAGTGACCTACACAAAATGCAAAGAGCACACCAGTGACCCTAACACAATGCAGAGAGCACACCAGTGACCTTTACACAATAAAACACCAGTGATCCCTATACATTGTAGAAAGTACACCAGAGACCACCATACAATGCAGGGAGCACACTGGTGACTTATATATAAATTTAGTGTAATTAATGTTAGTACATATGTTTGTCATAAAAAATAAAAGCAGGTGTTGTACATAGCAAACAATCAATCAGATTCTAGGTATCATTTTCTGGAATGGCATGGGTAAGAGAATCTGATTGGTTGCTAGGGGCACACACTTATTTTTTTATTGTTATGACAAAATTTTGGTGTGTTAAAAAAGTGCTAGGTAATGATAAGAACAAAATCTGCTAAAGTTTGGGTAAAGGGTTTCCTTAATAAATAAAGTTTCTATGTCCTATTGAAAATGTCCACATGTAATCTTCCTAAATTACCACAGGCTGACCTGCAACACACACCATTCATACCTATAGAAATAATGACACGTACAACATTTTGGGCTTTGACAGAGGACAGATTTTATTAATTAGGATTAAGCGGACCAATGGATTTGATAATGTACAGGTGGCGCTACTAGGAGGTGGGAGGAGTCAGCTGCGATATATGAACCATTTGAGGACAGGCAGTCCCTGTCCTTGGCGCCCTGGAAAGTTATAGCCAACATAAGAGCACTACCCCTTTCATATAGCGCACCATGGTTATACCGAGGAGGCATTCTGGGACCCAGCCACAGGGCATGGCTTCCTGCTTTGTCTCAAGGGGTGTGTCTTCCCTGCACCATAGTTTAATGCCCTCAAACCAGCACCAATTAGCTTCTGACCCCCCCACAGCTACCGCCAATCTATGCCCCATCTGAAAATAAAACAAAATTCGGGCAGTTCTCCTGGTATCTCGGGAGAGCCTGCAAATCTTCCGGAAGTGACTTGAGGCCCGGGGTTTCAAGGAAACCACGGCCTCAAGTCCTGCTCCCCTGCTTGGCAACACTAGTATACTAGTGTTGCTAGGGACAGGGAGGGACTTGATGATGCAATTTGCAGCATCAAGTCCCATCCTGATCCCTATTTCAGCTAAAAACTGGTAAGTATTAGGCAGGGGGTGGGGCTTAATGCAGCGATTTGCATAAATGGCATCATTAAGCCCCGCCCTCTGCATGCATCTCTAGCTTGAAAAGCTGGAAAAAGTCGGCAACCCCGTTATGAATACGCTTAAAGGGAAAAATGGAGGGAGGAAGGAAAAGCTGCAGAACAAGAGACAGAGCACTTGCTGTTTAAGTGAAGGTGTATGGTGAGTGCTAATGGTACCATCCAAAGGATGAAAATGTAAGCCTTGCTTAAGGCATACTACGATTACTTTGACCAAGCTCTAACTTATATCTGTGAGGACTTTTATACAGGAGCCATTCTATGAGTATTTTCTATTAGCTGCAGATTAGCGCTCACCATACACCTTCTCTTTTTTGTGACCACTACAGTTTTATTGGGGAGAGTAGACTCCAATGTATGGTTGGTAGCACTCTAACACAGCAAGAAAATACTCTAAATATTAACCCCCATTCATTGCCACACTGACCAGAATACCTTTTTCTTCACTTCCTGTTTAAGCCTAATACACTCCCTAGCCCCCACCCCTTATTCCACATTGGTCCCCAGGCAACCACTTCTATTAACCCCTGAATGCCTGATGTGAGTTGCAGGCAGCCTAGTGTTTATTGCCTAATTTATTGCCTAATTGGCATTCTGTTTTCTTTTTGTCTGATTTCCTTTCAGTTAATCCTTCTTTTAAAATTCTTTACACTTTTAGCTTCAACCATGTCACATATTATTATTAATCACACAAGATAGATAGATAACAGGGTATTAAGGATCAAATTTAGGTCAGCCAATTAGAATAATCCTGGGGGGGCGGGCTGGGTGGGGGCTTAGGTGCTTCCATTTTGTCTGCCTCTTTCTTCAAATATGTTTCTCTCCCTCCCTTCTCTTTAGTCATATTAAGCTTACAAGTTACCATGTGTTTTTTTTCAGACGGGGCATAGGATTGGCAGTAGCAATGGGTGAGTCAGCAATTAGCTGGCACATGGGGAAGGGGTTTTAAGCCATGGTTAGGCACACCCCTCGATGCTAATTAGGAATGCCAAGCCCAGTAGCAGGTTCCTGGTCTGCCGACGCGGTACTCCTGTGGTGTGCACTTCGAAGGGGGTTAGTGACCATAATAAATCCCTGACCTGGGGGGCACCAAGGACAGGGAATGTTTGTCCTCTATTTGCACTGGTGTTTGCAGCTGTCTTACCCACCTGCTATTTTTGCCACCTTCTTGCTTAACCAAAATTTCAAACCAATTCCATTTAAAAAATCTGTGCCCCCTTTTACAATCCAAAGCAATGTGTCATTGGGCCTGATCCAGAGCTACGATGTTACACTGAGCGCTGTAGTGCTCAGCGTAACATCGCTGCTCTGGCCCGACACTCCCCCTTGTAGGAGCGTATTAACTCTCCCTTACGCCGGCTGAAGGCTA
>WWET01001903.1:287285-297922 GCA_011038615.1 Limnodynastes dumerilii | reverse complement strand
TGAAATGAAATGAACATGGTTTAGTCCAGGTGTAACTAAGTTCATGCACTTAACAAGGTCTGGATCCAGCCCTATGGCTACATTTAGCATTTGCCAGGACGTTACAGACAGAGGGCTCATTAAAACAATCACCTCTCAACACTAATACTGTTTGCAGCAGATGAAATATGACTCCCCTGAAATGAACATGGTTTAGTCCAGGTGTAACTAAGTTCATGCACTTAACAAGGTCTGGATCCAGCCCTATGGCTACATTTAGCATTTGCCAGGACGTTACAGACAGAGGGCCTCATTCATTAAAAACGATTTTGGGCTGCGATTTTTAAAAAAAAATTCAAATTCATTAAGACGCGATTTTGCAGCGATTTTTTCAATCTCAGGCGATGGTGTATGATTTTTAAAGGGCTAAATCGCGGTGATTTTCAATAGAAAACCACCGCGATTAGCCCTTTAACAAATTGCAGCAAATCGTGTGAGATTGAAAAAAACCTAAGTGCTGCATGGCTGAAAGCCTTAGCCATGCTGTACTGATTGAACTACAAGGATCAGCAAAGCTGACCCTAGTAAATCTATCAGCACAACATGGTTAGACTTCTAACCATGCAGCGCTGCGTGTAGTGTGTGAAAAAAAAAACCCACAAAGCACAAAACATACATTAACCCCTAAAATCATTTATTAAAGTATGCATGTAAAAAATAAATATTCCCTAACTAACAATGTTCCCTAAATGTGTGCACTTACCTCTGGTTGTCATCTCTCCTAATCTAAGTGTGATGTGTGATTTCTAGGCGATTTCACCAAAATTCGGTGAAATCGTCCTTAATGAATATCAAAATTTGTATCTTTAACATAAAAAAAATCGGGACTGCGATTTAAACACACGCTATTCCAAATCACACTCAAATTGCGTGATTTGGAGTTTAATGAATATGGTTTGGCGATTTTTTAGCCTCAAATGTCGCAATTTGAGGCGATTTAGACAAAATCAACTTTAATGAATCTGGCCCAGAGTCTTTTAAAACGTACCAATGAGGTTTTTTTTAAAAATGATGGCAATAGCATTATGTTGAATAAAAATAAAGATTGGACAAAGGGCTTGAATTGGTTGAAAAATGGTTTAATTAAACAAACAAAACCCTGATGGAACTTGGCCACTTGTAAATATTATGTAAATAATGGAATCACACCACACCAAAAAGTGTTTCCAACCTTTGAGCTAGTTAATAGGTAGGTCTGGATCAGGCCCAATGGGTTTGTCCTTCTCACCAATGTCTTTTATTCGTTTCTCTCTAGAGAAAGACATATCTATAAACTAGCTTTACATCTAATGTTTGAGAAAAGGAATGATGCTACTAGTTCCATGGAGAAAAATAAAACTTTTGATGATGCCACAGTATCTGTCCTGGATACACAAGACTCTGAGATTATAAAAATTCTGGAAGATTTAGCTAATGATAATCAGGTAACAAAAAACCAGTTACCAATAATGGGGTAGATCCAGAACTACGTTTGGCGTACGTTTATTCGCGTAGCGTATTTTCGTATGCGTATATTCTATACACTCCCCTAGAAACACCACTTGAACGTACGTATTTTGTCAAGATACTCTTTCCAAACCCTACCTTAACTTTTGCCAACGTAACCGCAGTGATCCGCACACGAACGTATGGCCAACACGAATTTACGCAGCTAAGCACGCCCATACTGTACACTTTAAATACAAACCCCGCCTACTTAACGTATTTCAGATGTATTTTGGACTCACGTAAAATTGGCATGCCCACACATAAGTATTTACGTGACACATACGTGAATGGCCCATACGTTCACAATTACGCTACGTTACTGTGCGTATTTACTATGGTGCGCATGTGCAGTACTTAACAAAAGGTGATTTTACGTCTCCGCCACACGTAAATTCGCTCACAAGTGTTGTTCTGGATCTGGCCCATTGAGAGCAAAATCTAATAATATTTCTCATTATAATCTAAGTATTAGCAAAAATAAGGCCCTTAAAGAGATTATATCATGGGAAGACACATTTGTTAAACCCTCTGATAAAGGAGAAAATATTGTATTGTCGCCCTCCACTTTATATATTGCTGAAGCCAAATGGCAACATGAAAATCATGACTGTTATTGTAAACTCTTAAAGGATCCCACCTCTGAATTTTGCAAACCTATAATGACAAATTACAAATAGCAAAAAGAGAAGGTGTGATTTCTAATGAAACGTTGAAGTTTTTAACAATCGAATATCCGAGGGTACCACCCTTTTATTTATTGCCCAAGCTGCGCAAAAATAAGGAACAGCCACCCGGACGTCTTATCGTGTCCGGTAATTCATCTTTAACTGAGAAATCCAGTAAATACATAGATGTGCACTTAAGACCATATGTAACGACCCTCTCATCATATATTCAGGACACACAAGATTTACTGGCACACATTAAGGACATATGTATACCAGTGGATACGTGGTTGGTATGTCTGGATGTAGAGTCCCTATACACCAGCATCCAACACACCACTGGTATGTCTGTCATTAAACAATTATTGAATTGCAGTTCCAAAAATTTTAATTTTTTGTGTTTGTTGGAGTTTTTGTTGGACCTGCTAAGTTTTGTATTAAAAATGAATTATTTCCTATTGATGGCAGTTTCTACTTGCAAGTGAGGGGCACAGCAATGGGGACCCCATGTGCCCCCACTTATGCAAATCTGTATCTGGGGTGGTGGGAGCAGGATGTCATCTTTTCAAGGCCCATAAGGTATATACTTCTCATATACCCATGTGGCTCCGTTATATAGACGACATCCTGCTTCTGTGGCAGGGTGACCCCAAATTGCTGGACACATTCATCTCCATATTGAATGCCAATGACTTCAATTTGAGACTCACTATGTCCAATAGTCTAACTCAAGTAGACTTTCTGGATATAACAATAAGCATTGATGATTCCAGATACCTGAGTACAGACCTTTTTAGGAAGAGTACTGCCACAAACAGTATTCTTCACTGTAAAAGCTCCCACCATAAGAATGTAAAACTTAACATCCCAAAAGAGCAGTACTTAAGGCTACACCGTAATTGCACCTCTACTTCAAAATTTAAACTAAGAGCAAAAGAGCTAAAAACGAGACTTTTGGCTCGGGGCTATTCCCAACAAAAATTGATTTTAGCGCATCATTCAGCTATTAACACGGATAGGGAACCCAAAATGGAAAACAAAAGATAACAAGCCCACAGTAAGGTTTATTACAGATTTTTGCTACCAAGCGAATGCCATCAGTGATATCCTAAATCGACACTTACCTGTTCTAAAAGCTGATCCAATCTTAAATAAGATTTTTGACAATTACCTACCTACCGTAGATCCTCAAATTTGAAAGATAAATTGGTCAAAAGCTTTTTTTACCTCAAAACCCCCCTATGGATCCTTTGCATATGGGACGTGCAGTACGTGTAATTATATGGTGAAAACTTTGGAAATCACAAACCATTTCCATAAAGTTCATAAGATTAAAAAATGTTGTGAACTGCAATTCAAAACATGTGATCTATGTTTTGATTTGCAAATGTAATTTAATGTACGTCGGAAAGACAATAAGACCCTGCAGACAACGTTTAATGGAATCTAAGATCAATAAGAAATGCACCTACAGATAAACAAAAATGTAAAGTACTAACTTCTGTCACGTGACATTTTATTCATAATCATGATTCAAAGCCCAAAAAATTACGAGCTTTCGTAGTAGAAAAAATACAAGTGTCCATTAGACGCTGGGATATTGATCAAATCTTATTGCAAAGAGAGGCGAAGTGGATCTTTAATTTGAATACAATACACCATGATTATGATTGTGATTTTTTAGCACCAAAGTATCTATGTATACCAATTTTTTGTCCTCTCCGTCATGTGGGGCTGACACGGTGTATTACCATCATTATAAATGAATGAAAATATTATATGTGTTTCTCTTTCTGCAACAAATATGTTTGTCCATATAATCACTTTCACCACTCTATCCAATATGAAAATTGTTCTTTATGGACCCCTGTATTTGTAATGATAATTTAGGTGTATATCTCTTTGAGAGACAAAAACATTTTGATCTGTGTAGGTGCAAATAGATTTTTGCTAACGCGTGTCTACAATGATATTGAAATTTTTCTAATAGCACCTCACCTGATTATGTTTGTGATTTCTAAGCATCTAAATATTTATGCATTTACGCATTTATTAATTACAATACAAAATCTTTTTCTTAAAATCCTGTTCAACAATATTGCCAAATATGAGTAGATATAAATGAGCCTTATAGAGGTGGTTTTTATTTATTTTAATTTGTTTTCTCATTAAGTAGTTATTTTGCTATTCTTGTATATCAATGCATATATTTACTGTGTTTTCTCTCTGTGCATTACTTAATAGGCAGGTGTTGCGTTAGATCGTGCTTTCCTCTGATTGGCACAGATAAGAATAAAAGGATTTCCCTGCCTTACATTCATTACCCTTTACAAAGCCGACCAGTGCAGGCGAAATGCGCGTCGGGTAATAACAGCTCGTGGAGAGTCGGAAGAACACAAGATTCGCCGGCTGTTTGTTTCTCCTGCCCCCGTCCAACTGCTATTTTGGTTTGGTGAGATTTCGTCTCCATTTGTTAGATAGGAAGGGATATTTACTGCACAGAAGTGCGAAGATTGGGCAGTGAGACTGGTAGTTGCTGGTAGGGTGATGTTAAGATTTTTTGTGTTGGTGAGCATGGTTTATAATGTTAAATACAACTTAGATTACATGGTGTCTTTTTAAATATTTGGAATAAAATGTTAAGTTTTAACTGAAGAATGTGGATTACATGAGTGTGCACCAGTTTAAGGTTCAATCCAGAAGGGTATAATATTGACCAGTCTGAGTATAGGTCTGTTGTGTTTGTACCTGAGGGAGTAAACCTGGGTGAGGTATGGGGGGCTGGATAGTGCGATGGGCCCACCAATGAGGACCCTGTGCAATTCCCCTGGGCAGGCCGTTCCCATGAGGGGGGGATTAGGAGGGTGATAAAACAGGCGACCATGAGAGTTGAGGGTAAGACACTGGCCTGAGCTAAGAGGTGATACGTAGCCAGAGATCTGTTGTGGAACTCTTACCCCTGGACATTCATCCCTGTCTGGAGCTGCTACTGTGTCCCGTGCTGTTTTAACTTTGATGTTGTTATTCTTATATGTTGGAAAATAAACCTGTTTGGATTCTATATACTTTGTGTCTGAGTGATCTGAAGAACCTGTATCCTCGCAACATATATATGTGCCATGCGGGGTTCGAAGTGGGGTGGTATCTGGGGGTATGCCATACCGTCACTTCTCCCACTGATTTAATGGAAAAGCTTTAAATCTCTATTCACTTTTAATATTTCTTTATTTTCATACTGCTACTTCTAAATGTCCATACTGCCACTTCTAAATTTCCACTTTGACCACTGGTGCAATGTGTATAAACATCTTATAAGTCCCTTAGTATTTGGTTTACTTGGGGAAGTGTTCCAACATATTCAATAGTATTTTAGTAGGACCAACTGACTAAATACAGTAAATGTAAATGTTCATGTTTGTGGAATTTGTGGAATCTATAGAAATACAGTATCAAATTTCTTTGAAGTGCAATGTTGAAACTACATACATATAAATTTTATTTCCACAATTATCTAGAAACCCCCACAACATTTCTGTTAGAATTACCAACAGCTTTACTTTTTTATTATAAGGTTCAGTTAGTAAGCACATTTCATGAGAGAGCATTTTGCAGAAATACCAGAGATATGTAATAAAGAAAATTATTTAAAAAAACTGCATATATTTTGTGATATTAAGGGTCAATAATATAAATTAGAGAAGGTTTCAGTTCCCAGAGCCTTATATCCACATGGCACAAGAATTCGAGAGCTTTCATTGAGCTGTAAGCTACGAACTCAGCAAAAACCCATTAATAAGTGTTAATAAAAATTTAACAGTACAGTTTTCCCCTGCGTGTCTGCTTATTTTTAATTTCACACATTAAGCCGTAATTGTTAAATTCCATTATCTTCTAACTGTAGTAATTAATCTTTGTACATTTCTCAGAGGGAAGCACTATCTGGTGCCAATTAGACTGTGGGAAAAACACTGAGATTGTACTTGAAATGTTTTATTATGACCTAGAGTTGACTTTCTTACCCTTCTGTATAGTGTCAAATTTAAGAATAAGGAATAAGCAAAGAACATTTAACAATTTCCTTATTAGCAGGTTTGCTGTGGGAATTAAGCACTGAAATGAAACTGGGAAGTCCTTATTCAAGGTAATATATAATGAATATGCATAAATCTAAAAAGTCAAGTTTAATATTTCTTCTAAAGAAGGCAACATTCAAGTCACCTTTTTCTTTACTGTAAAAGAAATCATTTTAACAGGTGTTTTTCTCAGCTACAGAATGTGGTCCTCAGTCTGTGTTTTGTCTTAAGTCAAACTGTAGGTAGATCATCACTCTGCACCTTGGTTAAAATAATTGATTGTAGTAAAAGCTTTAAGTTGGTGTGCGGGTCTGAAATTACACAACGCAGAGTCGCTCCCCATCACTCCCCTCTATCGATAGTAATTCTGCACACTTACGTGTTTCTAAGCTTTTCAGTCTGATTATGACCATTGTTCCACACCATGCATTGTCAAATGTGAATGAGAAGCTATGCTAATGTGACTTATGAGTTATGTTACTTACAGTACGTGAGAGGGTTTAAATGGAGATTGCGAGTGGTTGCTCCCTAAGTCAATGAAAATATAGGTGTTTCCTCTCTCTCTGTGCACCCATCCAAACCCTCTTATTTTAGGTAAGCTCATGCTTTACAATGGAAATACTATCCCTCATAACTGATTGTTCCTTAAACTCCATCAGGATCTCCTAAATGCAGGGTCTTTAAAATGTAGGATCCTGCAGAGACATTACATTGATTATTTATGTGTTAGGGAACAATTTACCGGGGTGCGGATGAGGTTAGGCTTGGCTGCAGGATATCCAGCAGGTCACAGCCCCCAGGAGAACAAAGGGGTTAAATCAGGAATGGCCACTAAAGAATCAAGGCTGACTGGAACTGGCAAAGCACAGAACTAGAACAGCAGAGTAGCAGGGTAGCAAGATGCTATAATCGGCAGGAGAAATGTCCAATCAGATATAGGCATTGCTCAGCAACAAGGATGCCTAATGACCATGTGGGAGTCCCTTCAGCTTGAAGAGCCAGTGTTAGGAAACCACTCACCAGGGCGTGGAAAATAACTGGGGCCTGGTATTCACTAGAGCCTCTGCTGGTGCAAATAGGCTTGGCTACAGGACACCCAGCAAGTCGCATTCCTCAGCGGTGGCTCCTCTGTGTGCGAGTAAGAGGGCTGGACAAGAATGCATAGAATTGAGAAATAAGCTACTATGCATGCGCAGTAGCGTATTTACGCAATCTACGTACCATTTAGGTACTTAAAGACCGCACGGAGTAGTTTAGGCAGAAGGAGGCATGATAATGGTGCCTTGGCAAGGTTTTAGTTAGAAGAGGGAGGGGGGGATTTAGATTAGACGCGGAGGGTGGAAGGAAGCTTTCTCTGTGCGTATTTTCCATCTTAAGAAGGAAAACATGGATGGTTACTTAAGGAAGCCCTATGACACTCATAAGTGCCATAAGGTTCCTAAAAATGGGGGCAGGTTGAGGGACAGGATGGGTAAGTTAGGTGCAGTTACGGCCACACCTAACCCATTTTTATCTGTGAATCCGGTCCTAAGTAAGCAGACAGACAAAACACTGCAACAGTCAGTGGACAAACTAGGTCTCATACTCCAATCAGCTACTGCTGACAGACACACCTCCAGGTTGATTGATGTGTGCATTGATTACAAGGCCAGCTGGAGGCAGCTACAGAGAAAGAGAGAGAGAGAGAGTGAGAGAGAGAGAGAGCATAAATGTAAACAATTACATGCTTCCATGATTAGCTTTACAGCATGTAGCAGCTTGACAGCGTGCAACAGCCAGGACTTGCCGCACACAGCTGGGAAGAATAACTGTAACATTACCCCCCTTGATGAGGGGTAATGAGACCCCTATTACCAGGCTTAAATGGGAAACATCTTTAAAAAGTCTCTGATCAAGCACACAACATGAAGATCCTTCTCTGGAACCCATGATCTCTATTCTGGGCAGTAGACTCTCCAATATACCAGGAATAGTGTCTGCCCCCTCACCTTCTTGAAATCTAGTATACTTTCCACCTCCAACTCTTGATGGTCATCCACATCCACGGGAGGAGGCCTGGCATAGGTCACTGAATAAAATGTTCTTGAAACAATAGTGGGTTTCAGAAGCGAGCAATGAAAGGATATACTTAGGTTCCTGGGCTGATCCAGCTTGAAAGAAACAGGGTTAATTATCCTAATAATTTAAATGGGCCAATGAAGCAAGGACCATATTTCTTGGAGAACTGTCTGAGTCTGATGTTTCGGGTCAACAACCAGACTTGCTAGCCTGCCCTGAATCTATGTATCCTCCAGAAACAATCCGCGTTACCCTTAGCTCAGACAGAAGCTTGCTTCAATGCTAAATGCACCTTCCTGCAGACCGTTCTCAAACAGGAGATGACTTGGGGGCGTGGCTTGGGATCCCATGGAGTAGGTCGCGTTTGGACGAGCTCCATTACCATCACCCGCTACTGTGACCCGTTTCTGCCCAGGTGTCCACCCTTTGCCGCCCCATGTGCTCCTCGCCCGGTGCCAGTACCTCCTCTTCCATAGGACCGCCGCTCTAAGCCTCCTGCTGTGTGTGTGGCGGACGGTGCGGCTGCGGCCTGGACGACGGGCATTCCCCCTCGCGTGCATGGCTTTGCTTTGGCCTCCGGAGGTGAGTCAGGGCTGTGGTGATCAGCTGTGACTCACCCGCTGTGCGGTCTTCTGCCGGGTCGGTGACTCATCCGACGGATCCCTGGCTGCTGGATGCTTGTACTCCCTCTGCCTTAACTACTCCTGATATTGGTGCCAAGCGCCGCCATTTGCTGGGCACTCGCGGGGGCCGCCATTTTATAAAGTACTGTACTTTAACATGGGGGCCAGGCTTTTACAGGCATGTACAGTCCTGCCTGCAGCGTTATACCTGGGAGCCTCCTTACACAGCCCTGCACCAGTGACCTCACCTTCCTCAGTTCCTGCTTTATTATGCCCTCGGTGTCACCCTTCTTTGGTTGAGGTCTGTACCTACTAATATTGGCTGCCTTCTGATACGCTACACCCTGTCAGAACTGTGTCATTGAGTGTTGTACTGGAACATTAAGGAGTTGGTTCCTGTGGTGCATCAGCTGCTTGCTTCATTACCCACCTCCTGTGCATTTGTCATTATACTTACTAACAACCTCTGCCTATCTGGCCTGCTGGTGCCCTCTGCCTTGTAACTTTTTCACTACTTTTTCACTAGCCGCGGCGGCTGCAGCCAGATTAGAGAGATTTAGCAGACACTCCACTAGTAGCACCCACTCGGCCTCGGTACCAAGTCCGCCTGCCCCGGAAACTGCAGAGGGGGACTCTGCCCTACCCCCCAATGATTCCCCAACTTTGCAGCAGGTGCTTTTGGCAATAAACGCATCTGAAAAGAGGCTGGCGGACAAGATAGGAGAGGTGCAGGGCGATATTTCAATGCTGCTTCAAGATTTACAGCTCACCAGAGAAAGAGTGGGAGAAGTGGAACACAGGATCTCCGCTCTTGAGGATACGACGGGGCCGCTTAAACGGGATGTTGCAGAGTTGCAGGAGCAATTCCGAGCCTATAAATCCAAAGTATCTGACCTGGAGGGGAGGTTGAGGAGAAGCAATTTACGCTTTGTCGGGCTCCCGGAGCGCGTGGAGGGTCAGCAACCGGAGTTATTCCTGGAAAACTTACTTTTGAAAGAATTTGGGAAGGAAGCATTCTCTCCTCACTTTGCTGTGGAACGGGCGCACCGGATTCCGCCGCAGCCTCCGGTCCCGGGTGCGGCCCCGCGTACCTTCATTGCGAAATTCTTAAATTACAGAGACAGGGACGCCATCCTTCGTCTCCTGCGGCAACATGGTCCTCTCCGGGTTGACAACTCATCTGTGTCAGTATTTCCAGATTATGCGCTGGACGTTCAGAAAAGTAGAGCCCAGTTTACGCAGATTCGCAGGAGACTACGAGAGCTTCGCCTTCCTTACTCCGTCTTGTTCCCGGCTCGGCTGAGGGTCGTAGCGGATGGTGAGACCCATTTCTTCTCGACGCCGAGGGAGGCCGAAGTATGGTTGGAGCGTAATCCGCGTCGGGGTCCGCAGCCAGAGCCGTAACTTGTGGCGAGAGAATGGGCATTGGGACTATCATTCCATATCCTTTGAACTCTGTACAACGGACAGCTTAGTCTACTGCTACAAGTTTTTCATGGTTCTAGTATTGTTTTTCTTATAAGTGCCTCCTTTTCCGGTTTCTTAACTGGGGTCTGGGGGTGGGGGGGAACTCTGTACAATGGACAGCTTAGTCTACTGCTACAAGTTTTTCATGGTTCTAGTATTGTTTTTCTTATAAGTGCCTCCTTTTCCGGTTTCTTACCTGGGGTCTGGGGGTGGGGGGTCTGGGA
>WWET01001903.1:270538-286454 GCA_011038615.1 Limnodynastes dumerilii | reverse complement strand
TATATTATTATATCCCTGGTCCTGACTGCGGTGTTACATCTGTGTTCCTGCTAACACAGCCCTGCGCAAGTTACTTCATTATTCTCTGTGCCTGCTATATTATTATATCCCTGGTTCTGACTGCGGTGTTACATCTGTGTGCCTGCTAACACAGCCCTGCGCAAGTTACTTCATTATTCTCTGTGCCTGCTATATTATTATATCCCTGGTTCTGACTGCGGTGTTACATCTGTGTGCCTGCTAACACAGCCCTGCGCAAGTTACTTCATTATTCTCTGTGCCTGCTATATTATTATATCCCTGGTTCTGACTGCGGTGTTACATCTGTGTGCCTGCTAACACAGCCCTGCGCAAGTTACTTCATTATTCTCTGTGCCTGCTATATTATTATATCCCTGGTTCTGACTGCGGTGTTACATCTGTGTGCCTGCTAACACAGCCCTGCGCAAGTTACTTCATTATTCTCTGTGCCTGCTATATTATTATATCCCTGGTTCTGACTGCGGTGTTACATCTGTGTGCCTGCTAACACAGCCCTGCGCAAGTTACTTCATTATTCTCTGTGCCTGCTATATTATTATATCCCTGGTTCTGACTGCGGTGTTACATCTGTGTGCCTGCTAACACAGCCCTGCGCAAGTTACTTCATTATTCTCTGTGCCTGCTATATTATTATATCCCTGGTTCTGACTGCGGTGTTACATCTGTGTGCCTGCTAACACAGCCCTGCGCAAGTTACTTCATTATTCTCTGTGCCTGCTATATTATTATATCCCTGGTCCTGACTGCGGTGTTACATCTGTGTGCCTGCTACCACAGCCCTGTGCAAGTGACTTCATCCTTCTCTGTTCCTGCTATGTTATTATTATATCCCTGTACTCTGCCTGCATTATGGGAAAGCACGGTCAAGCGGCGGCGGCTGCAGCCAGACTGGAGAGATTTAGTAGGCAATCCACTAGCAGCACCCACCCGGCCCCAGCAACAAATCCGCCTGCTTTGGAAACCGCAGAAGGGGACCCTGCTCCAGCCCCCAATGACACCCCGACTTTGCAGCAGGTGCTCATGGCGATTACCGCATTCGAAAAGAGGCTGGTGGACAAGATGGGAGAGGTGCAGAGTGATATTTCACTGTTACGTCAGGATCTGCAGCACACCAGGGAGAGAGTGGGGGAGGCGGAGCATAGGATCTCTGCTCTGGAGGATGCGACGGGGCCGCTTAAACGGGATGTCGCGGAGTTGCAGGAGCAATTCCGAGCCTTTAAATCCAAAGTCTCTGACCTGGAGGGGAGGTTGAGGAGAAGCAATTTACGATTTGTCGGGCTCCCGGAGCGCGTGGAGGGTCAGCAACCGGAGTTATTCCTGGAAAACTTACTTTTGAAAGAATTTGGGAAGGAAGCATTCTCTCCTCACTTTGCTGTGGAACGGGCGCACCGGATTCCGCCGCAGCCTCCGGTCCCGGGTGCGGTCCCACGTACCTTCATTGCGAAATTCTTAAATTACAGAGACAGGGACGCCAGCCTCCGTCTCCTGCGGCAACACGGTCCTCTCCGGGTTGACAACTCAACTGTGTCAGCATTCCCAGATTATGCGCTGGACGTTCAGAAAAGTAGAGCCCAGTTCACGCAGATTCGCAGGAGACGAGGGGTTTAGGAAGCTCAACTCTTCTGTTTGGTAGGGTAAAGTTAAGTTAAGTTAAGTTCTAGTGTGGGGGGAAGTTTTGAGGGAATAGGTATACATTAGTTTTAGAGGGGAATTGGTTGGGTTTGGTTGATATGTTTATCTGTTCCATTTTCTGTTTTCTTAGAAGTTCAGGTGTCATGCAGTCTCTACTGTGCTCTTGATAACAACAAAGCAGTGTCTTATGGAGTCAGCGGTGCCGTGCCGAGCTTCCTTGGGTATTCGGTATGCAAGGTTGGAGGGTCTCTGGCCTGGTTTCCCCATAGTGGTATAGTGAGTACTTGACATGCCGCATGAGTAGTAATACACATGGTAGATTGACCTTTATGGTGTGGAATGTTAGGGGTCTTAACGATCAAATTAAACGGTCCTTAGTACTAAATTATCTTAGAAAAAAGGCTCCTGATGTTATTTGTTTGCTGGAAACTCATTTGGTGGGGGGTAAGGTCCTAGCGTTAAAGCGCCAATGGGTGGGATGGACTTATCACTCCACATTTTCTACACACTCCTGGGGTGTTTCAGTTTTAGTCCGCAAACATCTAAATTTTAAATTGGAGGATCTACATCTGGATCCTGCAGGTAGATTTGTTTACATTAATGCACTCTTTAACTCATCACCTTTACTCCTTATGGCTCTGTATGTCCACCCCCCCTTATTCCAGCTCCATAATGAAAACAGTGGTCTCCTATAGGGCTAAATTTCAGGATACTCCGGCAGTCCTCTTGGGAGATTTCAATGCCGTTATCAACCCCAATCTAGACAGGTGGAGGGTGGCGCACCAGTCCCCGCTCCCGGTTTCCTCAGCGTTTGCTAAATTGGTGGCGGAATTGGGCCTTAAGGATGTTTGGCGGGTTCGTAACCCTGACAAGATTGAATTTTCCTGCCATTCTACCTCGCATGACTCATTCTCTCGGATAGATCTGGCTTTGCTCTCGCCCTGCCTGCTCCCAATGGTGTCGTCGGTCCAATATTTACCCAGAGGAATCTCTGATCATTCCCCTTTAATACTTACTCTTGACATCGCCCATAGTACTGGACTGAAATTCTGGAAATTAAATCCCGTGTGGCTCTCCTTAATGGAACCGGAACCTAATCATACCCCGTTGTGGGACGGTTTCTTTGCAGATAATCCCATTGCCACCAACCCTATGGTAACCTGGGATGCGTTTAAGGCGTATATGCGAGGTACTTTTATAAAACAAATAACACAAATTAAGAGAGACAGTAGGCGGGTGGAGGGGGAGCTGGAGAAATGTTGTAGGGATTTGGAGACGGTGTACCTTTCCTCCCGTTCGCTCTCGGATCGAATAGCGTTTTTGAGGGCCCAGACCGAATGGACGCAGTTTTTGACTGATAAAGCAAAACGTAGGTTGTTCAAAACAAAACATAACCAATACTTCAACACTGACTCCTGTGGAAGTTACTTGGCCAGATTAGCTAGAGATGAACAGGCAGCAAGGGCCATAGTAGCGATTGCTGACCCTTCTAATAATTCATTACGAGTTTAGCTCCTTATATCAGTCACAGGCTGAGTCACAAGCCGAACCCAGTTGGTAGATTATCTTGACAGGATCAATCTCCCCCATTTAGGCTCAGAAGCCCAGGTGTTTTTGAGCGCCCCGATCAGTGAGTTAGAGATTGAAAATGCTATTTGCTCTATTCCTAGTCACAAGGCCCCGGGGAGTGACGGGATCCCAGGGGAAGTTTATAAAACACATCGTTCCTTCTTTATCCCTAAGCTGCTGGAGTTGTTTCGCCTGGTTGGGGAGGGAGCATGTCTGCCTGACTCTATGTCCGAGGCCATCATTATTCTGATCGCAAAGCCTGGCAAGGACCCTCTTTCCCCTGAGTCCTATCGGCCAATATCGTTGCTTGCCACGGATGTTAAAATCCTGGCTAAGATACTAGCCACTAGACTAAACACTGTTATTTCGAAAATTGTACATCCGGATCAGACCGGCTTTATGCCGGGGCGCACTACAGCTACGAATCTCAGACGTCTGTATATGCGTCTGCAATTGGTTAAGAGGGGAGTTGCGTCCCTGGACGCAGCCAAGGCTTTTGACTCCGTGGAATGGCCCTACCTCTGGGAGGTTCTTAATCGCTTTCGATTAGGGGATAACTTCATTAATTGGATTAAGATCCTGTATTCCAGCCCGAAGGCCCGTATATCGGTCAATGGGCATGTCAGCTCTCCCTTTCAGTTGGGGAGGGGGACGCGGCAAGGATGCCCTCTTTCACCGGCGTTGTTCGCGTTAGCGGTGGAGCCCCTGGCATGCTTAGTTCGGGAGTCGGCGGACATACGGGGGCTGCCCACGGGGGGTGCGCCGGATAAAATTGCTCTTTATGCCGACGACATGCTCCTTTTCCTGGCTGATGCGGACAGTTCCTTATCTAGCCTTCTCCTATTAATGGAGGAGTTTGGACGCTTTGCAGGCCTCAAGGTAAATTGGAACAAATCCAACCTGTTTCCATTAAATGGGGTGGTACCGGCTGCCCCGGGGGGGCTCCCACTCACTGGTCTGGGCTACTAGGATCAAATACCTGGGCATATGGGTTACTGCTGATGTCTCGCAATATGTGGGTCTCAACATTGATCCCGTTACCTCGTACGTCAGGAGCAAAACTAAATTATGGGAAAAACTGCCGTTAACAATGACAGGGAGAGTAAATTTGACTAAAATGATTATCCTTCCTAAGTACCTGTACCCATTACATCACTCCCCTTTATACCTCCCTAATCATTTATTTCAATCTATACATGGCCATGTTTCCTCTCTAATATGGGCGGGAGGCAGGGCGAGAGTGTGTCTGAGGGTCTTGCAGGGCCACGCTCTGGATTCCCAGTTTCACTATGGCCCACCATCTCTTCTAGCCTCACCAGTTAAGACTTTGATGCAAGATCTGTCATGTAAGGGGGCGATATCTATACTACACTCGGCTTTGCGATCCTCACAGACAGAGAGCCTGGTAGAACTAAGAGCGCAATGGGAGGAGGAGGTAGGGGTCATGGATGATGAGGATTGGGAGGAGGGTTTAAGATCAACTAAGTTAGCTACTTCCTCTCCTAGATTCCAGCAGATCCACTTTTATATTCTCCATAGAACATATCTGACTCCTCTCCGACTGTACCGCTTGGGTAGGCGCTCGGACGTGCTTTGTCCAAAGTGTGAGCTCCATCCGGGATCCTTTTGGCATCTACTGTGGTTGTGCCCATTAGTACATCGCTTCTGGATTAACGTTTGGAAAATCTCCCTTAGCACCTTGCAAATAACTCTGCCCATAAGCCCAAAAATCTGTCTGTTTGGCCTCTCTCTGATGGACACCACTGACAGGATCACGCATAAATATTTATTTTCCCTATTCTCCCTGGCTCAAGTTACTATTGCCCGCAGGTGGTTAGCCAGGGAACCTCCTTGCGTGAAAGACTGGGTATTTCTTGTGAATGACACTTTAGCGCATGAGAGGCATGTATACTCAGTTAGGAAGGCACCACAGAAATTTTATAAGATATGTGATCCCTGGTTGGACTCTATCTTCTACACGGGCATATGGGCAAAATGTTATTTTATTATTATGCAGAACAGTAACACTGCTGTACACCCTGAGCAGATCCAAGTAATACAATACAACTCTACTGACTACTGACGACTATGTTAACGTTGATTAATTATGTTTTTCCATGTACTACTTGCTGTAATTGACTGCTTGAACTTCGCTAAGATGTTTTGAGGGGGTTTTTTTTTGTTATGTTTTGTTTGTTTTCTGTAAAGCATAATGAAAATACTAATAAAAAAATATCTGATTAAAAAAAAAAAAAACAGGAGATGACTTGGCAAATCTCTGAAGGAGCAGAGGAATCCATCTGATCCAGGAAACTGACCCAAGGATTGACCCCCAAGCACGCAAAAGAAAGGAGAAACCTTGGTAGAAGTATGATCAGCATTGTTGTAGGCAACTCAGTACAATTATCCTGGAACTTGGAGATGTAGACATGAAGATACTGTTCCTTTCCATCTGACCATTAGTTTGCAAATGGTACCCTGAGGAGAGACTGGATGCCACAAATTAGACCCCCTCTATCGGAGACAATATTGGTGGGAAGATCATGAAGTCTGAAGATATGAAGAATAAAAAGTTTTGCCAGTTCTCTGGCACTGGGTAATCAGGCTAATTGAACAAAGTGAGCCATTTTACTAAACCCATCAACTGTTACTCAAATGGTGTTAAAGCCTGCAGAACAAGGTAACTCTGTGATAAAGTCCATGAAGCTATGCGTCCAAGGACATGAGGGAATGGGTAACAGTTGTAAGGGTCCAGTGGGGAGCTGCCTTGGTACCTTGGTTTGAATGCAGATACCACAAGCACAGACAAAGTCTTTAACATCCCAGATCATCTTCAGCAACCACAACAAGACAGGAGACTCATAGTACGGTGAATACCATTATGACCATAGACTCTGCTACAATGGATCTACTTCAACACTGCCTTCCTTAGGTTTGCGGGGACAAATAGTAGACAGCTCGGCTTGTGACTGGGAGCTTGATTCTGGACACTCTGAAGCCTAGCAGACAGGTCTTGTGTGAAGGCGATTGAACAATGGTGGGAGGAGTGGAAGGAGGTTCATGCGAGGGGCAGAAACAGCAAGAGAGTGCGTCCGCCTTCCCAATCTTGGATCCAGGATGATAAGGAATAATAAAGTTAAACCTAGTGAAAAACAAGGCCCAACATGCATGGCAGAAGTTCAGTCTTTTGGCAGACTCAATGTAAGCAAGATTCTTGTGATCCGTTAGGATGGTGACTCTGTGCAGTGCCCCTTCCAACTAATGTCTCTACTTCTCTAGCACCAACTTAATGGCCAACAATTTACGATTGCCCATGTTGTAATGTCTCTCAGCCTGGGAAAATTATCTGGAAAAGAAAGAACATAGCTGTAACTTATTGTCGAAAGGGCTGACTTGTGACAACACAGCAGCGGCACCAATGATAATGATCTTCCAGGGAAGGGGAATAAATAAGGATGGCATCCAGATATATGACAACAAAATAGCCAATTTCCTGAAGACATCTTTAATCAAGTCTTGGAAGACCGCCGGGGCATTGTCACAGTCCGAAAAGCATCACTAGGTATTCATAGAGCATGAAAGATCCCAGGAAATATTTTACCCTATAGACCAATTGATAACAGAGTTTTACTTGTATAACCATGGGTAGCCCAGGATGAGTGGGGCTGATGAACAGTTGATAATAAATAAAGAAATGGCCCCAAAGGTGAGGTTGATCGGGGTGGTATAGCACTCAACTCTTCCCCCACCCAAGGGATTACCATAAAGGCCTAAATCAAACGGTATTCCCCAAGTAGAGGCCAGGTTGTGATCCAAGAAATTACCAGCTGTGCCAGAGTAGAGGAAGGCAGATGTACCAAAGGTTTACATTCTTTGGGGAAACCAGTGTGATGCTTAGTCGGATCTCCCCCACTCCACTAGGCCTGGTCATTTCTCAGACGGCCGGGCTGAACCTGCTTGTTTGGGCATTGGTTGACCTGATGTCCCTTCTTGCCACAGTAGGACCACAGGCTAAGGGAATGCCTCCTCAACTTCTCTTGCTGGGAAATGCGATAAGTAACCAGTTGCATTGGCTCACCTTCATCGAGGTTACTGGGCAGAAGTGGTGGGTCCATGGCAGGAGCAGTCCAGATACTCTCTTGCCTGTGCTCCAAAAGATGGTGGATCACTTTGATAGATTGGAAAACTGTGCTAATGAGTCCTTAAAGGTCCCGGACAACCCCAGACCATACTTGCTTCGAAGAGCATAATCATACCAACCACTATCAGTAGCCCACCGCAAGAATTCTGACCTTGCTTTAGAGTCTGCAATCTGGCTTCTGCGGAGGCCCAGAGCTCAAAAGAAGGCCTCTACTGACTGGAGAGCACGATGATCTTCAGTTAACCCGAATGCCCAGATCTGTGGTTCCCCCTGAAGCAGTGAGATGACAAGGTCAACCAACCTTCTGTTGCTCAGTACCAGAGGCATTTGGACGCTGGTGGAAATACAGCTTACAGCTCTCCTTAAAGTTTCAGAACAGCTTGCAGTCCCCTGAAAACCTGTCTGGGAGGTACATCTTCACATCAGTGCCCGGGGATGCAAGAACGGTGGAACTGCAAGAGTTGCCCAAACGTTTTTCCTGAGTATTGACTTTTACTGAAAGTTCTTGGCAGACTTGCGTAAGAGCCAGGACTTAAGTGGCCAGAGACTTGACTGTTTCACCAATGGCCAAAGCACAGGACTAGAATAGCAGAGGAGCAGGATAGCAAGATGCAATAACCGGCAGGAGAAACATACCCCTTCTGGCCTATTTACAGAGAGGCTGTCCAATCAGATACAGATATTGGGGAAGCCTTCCTTATTCCAGTGGCACACCCAGGGGGGGGGGTTCTGGGTAACCAGAAACCCCCCAGATTGAAAATTGAAAAAAAAACCGGAAAAATGTGCAAAAAAGTAAATTTTCGAAAAGGGGCATGGCTTCGTGGGTGCGTGGCCTATTGCCATGTGGGGCTGACTGTCATGGAGGAAGATGGTCTTGGAGTGTGCTGCAATAGGAAAGCAGGTGAGGATGGTAAATGTGTCACAACACATTCAACAGTGCTTAGACACTGACACAATCTCTGGTCCATTATGTGCTCCACTAATGCATTGTATACTTGCTATTAAATCTGTTCCTGCAATATAAAACTACTATTTTAATGTGCAAAAGAAGTAAATTATAAATGACTTAAAAATATCAAAAACTTAATTCCTTAATTTTTAATTCCTTTTATTTTTATTATGTTTAAATCTACATTATAAACTTCCTGCTTTCACAAAGAACGTTAATGGAGGTCTTAGATATTTTGGCAGTCAGATAGTACGACCAATTATCAGTATTATCATTTTACATATGTTTTTTTAACATCATATTAATTAGATCTTTACAATTTTAAACAGTACTTCAACCTAAGCTGCATGACAGTCTTATTCCCTAACACACACGCTCACAGGCTAGGGGTCATCTTTGCACCGTGCTGTATATCAGTGGGGCGGGGCGGGAGCATAGCTTGAATGAGGTGGAGCTTATTTGTTCAGTTTTCGGGCTCCAAAATGTTGCTAATATACCCCACATATATTACACATATTGGAAACCTCCCTTTCAAAATCCTGCGTTTGCCACTGTATTCATTGGAGAAGGTCCCAGTGTCAGCCTGGTGCAAGACACAGGAGCGTTCTGGTTGCTCAACAATGTCTGGCTGCATGATCAGTATCGATGCAGGAGTCCCAGTAGCCATACACATAGAGGCTAATGATCCCACCAATCACTGCGTGGGAGTCCCAGCAGCCAGAAGAGTTGGGAGTCGATGCACACCACTGAGCAGAATGCACATAACACTATGAAAATAATTTATTAAAATGTATTATTTATTAAAAAAAACTTGTTATAAGACTCACACACCAGGGCGCAGAGTCATACTACTTGACGGTATTTGCCAGAGCCCATGATGGTTAAAATAGACTCGGCTGTGCACCATTAGCACATTGCGGCCCCCAATGGACAATCCCAAGCAAGGTTGAAGGACAAGGAGACCAACAGACAACAGTAATGACTCTTGTAGACCAACAGGAATACTGATAAGTATTCCTGTCTGTGTAGGTATGTATGCAAGGTGAGTAGTATGCAGGTAAGTATGCAAGGTGAGTATAGCTGGGGAAATGCTGCACAGTAATGTCCAGACATACTGAAGTGCAGGTAAATATTACAGGGTTATTACAGCTGGAGCAGAACTGCACAATAATGACCACAGTATGTGCAGATTACACAGAGCCTGAGTACAGGGCAGAGTGTATGGAGAGTGTGTACAACAGAATGAACACAGGCAGACTGTCACAAACAGAATGGTACAAGAGGATAGCACCAAAAAGCACAAAACACAGAGGGACAAATAGAGGATCCTATGTAAGGGCTAAACCCAGCCCTTACTTTGTGATTTAAATGCCAAACATCACCCACCATGTGTATCTTATAGTGGGAGGCCCTGCCCCCATTGCGGAAGCTGATTTCCACATGAAATGCAGCATCGGGTGGCTGCATTCCATTGTGAAGTGATAGGTATTGCACATATGCAGTACCTATTCAGAGCTAAGTTACAGTTACATAGTAGAAGAGCAGAGAGAAAAAAGTATAGAAGTAATAAGGGGAGAAGGGGTAAAGAGACCTATTCTGATGATAATTTGAGCACAATTGAGGAGATTTATTATGGGAACTATGAACTGTATGCCTTATAAAAAAAAATCTTCTTCCTCTTTTACATGATTGCCATAGGGCTCTATATACTCTATAATAAAGATTTAAATTCATCAATTGTGTTCAAACTATACAATAGGCATTTATGTTCTTCTCCCCCTTAAAAAGGCACTATATGATATAGAGCCATATTATGCAGGGAACATACAGCCTTATTTTGGGGGATACATTTAACACAATTATGGAGGAATAAAGAGTTTTATCATATGACATAATAGACTATATGTCCTATAATAAAGTTCTTTTTTCCTACTTAATTTTACCAAAAGTAACCTACATAAAAGGCCTGCTTATTCCACCGTAATAATGCTCTATTAGACTTCCTGTGGGTGTCCCTGCTGATGTGGCTGCATTTTATGGAGCTACTCTCATCCCCACTTAAATCTTTTTATGTTGTTGGATACTTGCGGATATTTTTTAAAATCCTGCTAACAGAACATCAAGAGGATAAGTACAGGCAAAGGGACTGTAACATCCATGCTCCCTGAATACTTTCCACTGGAAGTCTAGTATGACAATAGTGGGTGCCAGGCCATGCACCATCACCGCATGGAGCGTAAAGGACCTGACCTTTTCCCTCCAACAACTCCTGAACTTAACACCATCCATTTATCTTGTCACAAGGACTTTTTGAAGATATTTCTACCTGTCTTGGGATTATGCTGCAGTTACTTCTCCGTAGCAGTGGGATTTTTAGTAAGGGTTCAGCATTGGACGGACCTGGATGCTGTATTATTATTTACCCTTTCACCCGTCACAGCTGAGAGTCAATAAATCTGGTCCCACTTATCTAAAAAAGAAGGTCTACTTATAGCTGTTCTCCCTGTAGTGTCACAAAGCATGGGAATTTTAGGGTTAGACACAGCCTATCCCTGGGTTTTGCCAGCTGCGCTGGTCCAGGACCTTCAATACGGCCTACTCTGTCTCGCATCCCTAGTGTTTCCGGAACTCTGGCTGATCACTAAACCAGATGGGGCATGTTTTACTTATTAATATGTAGCGGCATGTATTATTTATTAATATGTATCAGGGCATGTTGTATTTATTAATATGTATCAGGGCATGTTGTATTTATTAATATGTATCTGGGCATGAATAATTTTTTATTATGTACCGGGGCATGTCTTGTTAAGTTATATGTATTGAGGCATGATTTAGTAAGTTATAGGTATTAGGGCATGTTTTATTAAGTTTTATTAAGTTATATGTATTGGGGCATGATTGCAGTACATGGGCATGCTGTGCCTTATTGTACTATATGCCGCAGCATGCTAAAGGTTAATAGCATGCCATGGCTGGGGTTTTAATATTGTTAAGGTTTTTTTTCCCCTTATTTAATTAAAGGTGTTTTTTTTTGTTTGTTTTTTTACAAAGTGAGTGCCGATTTCTAGGAAATTGTCACTAATATCCACCTCTTTTTATTCGACTTTTGGGCGACTTTGCAGAGATTTAAAAAATCACTGTATAGTAAATACAGCGATTTGTATGTTCTGTCTTTTCTAAATCGCCATGGCGATTTAAACAGTGGCTTTTTTTGGCAATTTTTTTGGGGCGATTTATGGTCGAGTTTGCTTTAGTAAATCCAGTGATCAGGAAATCTCTGAAAAATAGCCAAAAAGCCACTGTTTGGAAATCACTGCATAGTAAATTTTGGCCCCTAGAGAGTGCGCAGCTTTATTCTCAGTACTAAGTGCTCACTGCTTCTGACCCATGGCAGTCCCTACTAATTCTGATTATTGCAGTCCCAACTGCTCCTGTCTTCCTAGTACTTCTCCCTGGATCTTCTACTCACTCCCAGTGTTCTACTTCGAGTTCTAACAAATGAGCAAGGCCTACTTCAGAACCCCACACTTCCTGTATTCAGCTGCTAACCCAGGGGTCCCTGAGATAGATCCAAACCCCTCCAGAATCTGTGAGTCCTAACTCTGTTGGAACGCCCATAATGTACATTAGTACATTAGCCCATTAGTAGTCATGCCCCTCTAACTACGCATGCGCGCATCAGTCCCAAGTCAGACGTCCGTGTATGTGAATCAGCCGGCCATGGTTTCCTTGCGTTTATTTGGGTTCTGGGCATGCGCAGTTTAACTGATCGTAAAAATACATACGTATAGGGCCTGATCCAGACCTACGCTTGTGTGTGTTTTTACGATGGTCGTAAGCGTAAAAACAGCCATTTGTACTTACTGCGCAGGACAGATGTTACGCTCAGGGTTTGCTGGGCGTAAGACAGCAAGAGTAAGTACGACCAAGTGGAGTTCCTATGGGAGTGCATTGTAGGTACGCTGGCGTAAATAAGCTACGCACATGAGCGTTTCATGAGCGTAGGTCTGGATCAGGCCCGTAGATATTACACTTACTTAAGTGTGAATACTATTATGTAGCGGTGACTATGATTTGGTATGTTTTATTGTGGTTACAATTGTGTTGTATGATGAAGCTTTCCTATAATCTAGGATGGTCACTGATGTTAAACAGAAGGGCGCAAAATTTATGTTTGCAGGGGGGCACCGAACACCCTAGAACCGGACCTGGGTTTCATGATACTGAAACTTAAATTTACATCTCCTTGGAGAAGGAATTTTCTCCACCAGTATGACCAAGAAATCCCTGATCCTCTTAAGGAAAACCCACTTCTATGGAATACCAGACGCATCTAGCATATATTAAGGCACAAAATTATTATTATTACAAATACAGTGCATCCAGAAAGTATTCACAGCACTTCACTTTTTCCACATTTTATGTTACAGCCTTATTCCAAAATGGAATAAATTAATTTTTCCCTCAAAATTCTACACACAATACCCCCTAATAAAAACATGAAAAAGCTTTTGGGAGATTTGCTAATTTATTAAAAATCAAAAAACCAAGAACTCACATGTACATAAGTATTCACAGCCTTTGCTCAGTACTTTGTAGATGCACCTTTGGCAGCAATTACAGCCTCAAGTCTTTTTGAATATGATGTCACAAGCTTGGCACACCTATCCTTGGGCAGTTTCGCCCATTCCTCTTTTCAGCACCTCTCAAGTTCCATCAGGTTTGATGGGAAGCGTCGGTGCAAAGCCATTTTCAGATCTCTCCAGAGATATTCAATCGTATTTACAACTGGGGTCTTGCTGGGCCACTCAAGGACATGCACAGAGTTGTCCTGAAGCCACTCCTTTGAAATCTTGGTTGTGTGCTGCCATGTGCTTATTACTAAGGAGTGGCTTCCGTCTGGCCACTCTACCATACAGGCCTGATTGGTGGATTGCTGGTTGTCCTTCTGGAAGGTTCTCCTCTCTCTACAGAGGAATGCTCAATGTTCTGACCGAGTGACCATAGGGTTTGTGATCACCTCCCTGACTAGGGTCCTTCTCCCCCAATCACTCAGTTTAGACGGCCGGCCAGCATTAGGAAGAGTTCTGGTTGTCCGAACTTCTTCCATTTATGGATGATGGAGGCCACTGTGCTCATTGGGACCTTCAGAGTAGCAGATATTTTTCTGTACCCTTCCCTAGATTTGTGCCTCGAGACAATCCTGTCTCGGAGGTCTACAGACAATTCCTTTGACTTTATGCTTGGGTTGTGCTCTGACATGCACTGTCAAGTGTGGGACCTTATAAAGACATCATACCTACCACCTGCCCATTTACTATTTGGAGTGTGGGGGGTACTTACATCATCAACCATTTTGTTAGTAGTCAACATAAGAGAGCCTTAACGTTTTCTTAAATAACAGACAAATATGAGAAATCCGGACCTATATCATGGCATTTTTATAGGCCAAACAATATGTAGTCTCTATTGTTTCAGGTTTTTCTGACTGGAATAATCAGTTGGATCACCTTTTGCTACAGCCTTCTCCCCATTCTAAAGCTATAACCTCTTACTACCAGATGCTTAGGGAAGAGATTGATCATTCCCAAATAAGGTTGGGCATGTCCCAGTGCTGCATTTTTCTTCCATTACGGTCAACACCCTTTCTCAGGCCCTACACCAATCTAGGAAGCTGCTTACTACCAGTAGATACCAGTAACTGTTTTTAAATATTATTCAGCATTTCTGGTTGAAAGTGAAAGGATATGCTGAATCAACATTGATAAGTTATTTGTACAGAGTAAGCTTTGTTCTGTATTTTATCGCACTCCCAGCGTGTGACAAGAGGATATAGAAAACAATCTATCTTGAAATTTGGGTAAGATGAATAATCTGGTTAAGAGGAAGAGAATCTGAACTCATTTAAAATCCTTGCATCCAGACGTCTGCTGGTAAAACATTGGTGCTCTTCTGACTAGTTAACATTCAATGATTCTTTGGTAATGGAGGGTATTAACGCAAATATCTGACTAAAAAGAGGGGAGTAATGGTTTTATGTAACAAAACTACACAGTATACTATTAGTGATTTGCTACATGACACACATAATCTGAGAAACCTGCTTTATGATAAGGGAATTATGGGCCTGATCCAGAGCTATGGCTAACCGCTGTGCGTACTAACACACAGCGTAACAACTATGCACTCCCCCAGACACTCCCCCAGTCCTGCCGTAGTCTTACGCCGGCTGCAGGCTACCATAACTTTTTGCAGCATAACAACGGCAGGACGTAACTACGCACTTGCCTTAACTGGTGAACCCTGCCCTTACTGTATCATTAGCATGCCTACTCCCGCCTACATTCCCTAACTTTACGTATTTACGGTGTTCATAAGATTGGCACACCCCTTCCACCATAAATACTCTATAGTTTGGGAAGTCTGATTCACAAATAGAAAAAACCATAGTCACACTTCAAACATCGGGCAAATAGCCTAGTTACTCATCTTTCATTGGTTGACCCCTGGAAACTGTACAATCCCACAGACCAATTCACATTTCACTCTTTGATTTATCATACATTTTCAATGACTGATTATATTTTAGCTTCTCACCAGTTGTGTCCCAAAATCAGCAAGGTAGATATTGATGATTGTTTTATGATTATGCCCCATTTTTTTATTTCCATTAAGTTGTCACTGCACTGCCCAGGCTATCTACCTTGGTGGTTCCCATCATACCTTCAGCAATCAGAAGACTTTTGCCAACACATGACCTACTGTAAAACTGGCTTAATTTGGCTATCCTTTTTTACTATTTACTATTACGGTTAGTAAGTAGTGAGGGTCATATAATTTCATATATGGCCAAAAGGGAACATGAACCTGGGAAAATACACAAACTTGCCTCAAGCCATGCAGATAATGCTGCAAAATTTTATCATTGGGACAATAAGGCGAGGAAGTTCCTGGCAATTTTTACAAAACTGTATCATAAAAAACAATATATACTGCTTATTAAAAAGATATCTTGAAAAGGTTCCTGAAATACTGTATTATCAGCAACTTTACACAGTACGTCCCAACAAAACCATAGACTCCTAATTTCCTTTCTGGTCATGCTCGTGTTTCACCTCTGCAGAGGTGCCAATCCCAGCACGTGGCAGCCTCGTGCCCAGCCTTGCCATGTTCCCAGGAGTTATAGTCTGGCACCATACTACAGGATTGCTCATTGCAACTTATAGAACTCCTAATTAGTAATAACAACTCAAAATAAAGAGAAAGGAACAAAAGATCCTACAAATTAAGAAAAAGAAAGCATTGAGAGACAACCTCAACCTGACCTATAAAAAGTCAGCTACTAGACCCCATAAACCCAATAGGTCCAATAGAGACCCCAAGCCCAAGAAACAGACCATAAATAGAGACATCACAAACACAATCTGTAAAAAATTGGGACTTACATACCAACAATATATGACTAAGATACATACCACTGGACAGACGGTTACGGAGGAAATACAGCAACCCCTAGAGGACTTAGACACTAATACCTCCACAGACAGCGACAACACGTTCACCACATACAACTCAGAATC
>WWET01001903.1:205231-222903 GCA_011038615.1 Limnodynastes dumerilii | reverse complement strand
TAGCATCTGGGGGAAAGTGACTATTTCCCTGATGGAAAGAGACTCCAGCTGCTTATACCAGGGTTGACTAGACCCTTAAATAGAAATATAGAAGAAAAAATGGAAGCGCTAGGAGTCTGTCACCAACGATATAAATCAATTGAAATAAAATAAATAACATCAGCTGATCATAGCTAATATAGCAATAATATAGCATTAAATTGAGATATTGAATATAGATATATCCCCTTTATAAGACCATATAGAGAATATAGATTAAATTTAGCTCTCTAAAAAGTGCTAGTGCATGTTACGGTTGATAATACAGTGGATGGTTGCTGAGGAGGTATAAAAGATGGAATCCACACTTATATATGTATATTTAGAGTTTGATAGTCGCAGGAATTATTGCTGGTAATTAGGAAATGTTAATCCAATAGTAGTTAGAACAACTCCAGTAATGTAGGTCTCAATGGTAGAGCAATCACAGGTAGAGGGACAATCTTGTAAAGCACAGTTTTTCCAATGGTCTACTAGTAGTAGAATAGTGGGTAAAGTTCTGTAGACTTAATGGTATAACCAATATAATAATACTGAAGGTGCTAATAAAAAAGTTCCAAATATTGGATAATCACAATCTTAGATGTGTCAATATACTTGCGTGTGGACGCTCTTGTAGATGCAGCTCTGCACACTCTGCAGCAGAGTGTTAGTAAGAGACACTGTCCCTGATGTGTCTGTAGCTGCACCTGCGGTTCCCCAACGAGATGGAACTCATATGCCAGCAGCAAACAGTGGGGAAATAGACCACCAGAGTCCAAGCCGTGTCCAGAGTGTACCAGCACGTTCACTTAGGCAGCAGGACAAAAAGATAAAAGGGCTCCACGTATCAGATCCTCAGAAGTCAGTAGATTGCATCCATATGTCTCATAGTAGGCTGTACTTTACCAAACGTCAGGTAGATGGCTGTAGAGAGCATATGCTTGTAGCTCTCATGTAACGTGCAGTCTGGGGATGATTCTCACAGTGATCAGCTGTGTGAAATAAAACTCTTACGCGTTTCTCCACAGAGGGTTTCGTCCACTCTTTGACGAAACCCCTCATTAATGAATGGAACAAATAAAAAATTAAACTACATAAATGCAATATTGGACACTGAATATTTTCATTTCTTCTGGACTGCCACAGTGCACTATATGGTTTATGCTGGTCACAAGGATACTCTAGTAAGGCAGTCACTAGACTACCCCCTGAATTAAATATATTTTCTCTTAAATTCATCTGGTTTGCTTAGTATGGTGACCTGGATATTCTTGAGAAAGGTAAAATGCTAATTAAATTGTTTATATGTTACTAGAACAATTATCTGTTTTGTATGGCAGCTCTAGGAAGTTAATTATAGGTAGTTTATTATTTTTACGCGCCGTCACTCTGCTCATGAAATCATGTAACTTCTGGCCTGGCCACTGCCTCTCTCCAGTCATCTCTGCCACCCAGACCATATGTCCAGATTGTTGCTAAGTGATCTGGAGGCCAGCCAATGGGCATCTGACTGGCCACGCCTCCCTTTAAAGTCCTTTTGTGGACGCGGGTTATAGTTTCTTACTAGCTTTACCCTGCTGTTACTCCTTGCGGTTTACGTCTGGGTCTGGTGTCTGATTATCCTCCATGTCCTCTCCTTGTGTATTTCTTGCCTACCATGGCTTTGTTGCCTTCTCCTGTGTGAGTGTGTTCCACCTGCAGTGAGTCTGCTGTGTGAGTGAACCTGTTAGTACTTTGTCAGTCTTTTTTGTACTTCTGTGTTTGGAAGTGTTTCTCTTGCACTACTGGCTGTTTACACCTGTAGTCAGCTGTACTCACCTTTGTATTCTTACCTGCATGCCAGCCTGTCTGGTCAATACGGTGCAGTTCAACCACAGCTGTACACACCTCTATATACTTATCTGCATACCAGCCTGTCTGGTCAATACGTTGCAGTTCAACCTCAGCTTTACAAACCTTTGTTTACTTACCTGCAAACGAGCCTGTATGGTCAACACGGTGCAATTCTACCCCAGCTGTACTCATCTTGTATATTTACCCACCAGCCAGTCTGCCTGGTCATTACTGTGCGGTTCCTATCAAGCAACACTCACCTTGAATACTCACCTGCATTCCAGTCTATCTGGTCTTTACTGTTATTCTACAGTTGTCCTCAACCTGGTATACTAACCGTCTTCCAGTCTTTCTGTAAGGGCACTTCTGAATGTCTTCTGGTCTCATTTTCCTTTAATTCTACACAGGATTGTCCACTGGGGGCTGTGACTTGCTACTGGTGCGCAGCCAAGTCCATCCCCGCCATCAGGGGCTCTGGCGAATACTATCCAGTAGTTAGACTCCTCACCCTGGTCAGTCAGTCTAGTAAAATATTGTGTTACAGGTGTTATATTATATGTTATATTGTGTTTCAGGTGTTCTCTATGCCATTAGAAGGCTTTTTTTATAATAAAGATTTTACTAGTGCTCTAGGCTGGAGATAGAGAGTCGAATATTCTGCGACTGACTACCACAGCAATAGATGTGGAGGGATCTCCAATCACTATGCCACAATAATGACGTATGCTGGCATTTGAAAAGTTAACCAGTCCACTATATTATTATAGCCAGGGCTTAACTTTTCCAAATGAAATGGATGGAAATGGCGACAGTGTGGAAATCAAAGTGATTAACTTCCCATGTGTGATGCACAACACCATACCCCTCAACCACCTTAATTCTAAAAGAATAAGAGACAATCTTGGTGGGATAAAATTTATAATTTATTAAATTGGTAAATTTGGTGGGGGCGGAACTTGCTGCAAGATGGAGTAGGTCGTGTTCCTAGCGGCTCCCACATTCCATCCTGCCTATATCCTTAATCTCTCCTGGCATCCATCGCAAGCAGCCCCTAAAACTCCTTCAGAGGACTCACTTACCCCTCTGCCAACATCAGGACAAGTTGGGAGCCTGGCGGAGGTGCGGTAGCGGCGCTGTGGACCGGTGGGTCTCTCCCTTCTCTCGGCGGCTGCGGGCTGAGTGCAGACGCGACACTGACATCTTGTGAGGACATCTCCTTGTCCAGCAACGGCCAGCGGGCTCTTTAACTGTCGAGACGGCGGGGGAAGCGGCTTCTCTTTGCTTTCTGGCCCCTGGCGCCGTGGCTGTGAGTTTGGTGCGAAGATCCCAGAGGGGCCGGTGCCATTTTAGCTGATGCGGAGTGGTGAGGTGTGGACTCCCGTGCCTGAAAGTTATATGTCTCTACAGTACTTAGTATCCCACTTGCTCCCTGCTCTGTGAGAAGCGATTTGGTCTCTTGTTGTATCCTATTATATCCTGCACTGCTAGAAGACTTTTATTAAGCTACAACCCCAGTTCACACAGCACAGTATAGCAGAATAAGTGACATCCGCCTCTGTCCCAGTCTTGGGGAATTTTAGAGCATGGACTTTGTCCCTATCTGAAGCAACAAGTTGGAGTGGGAGTATATGCACACTGCAAGTGTCTGAGCAAAATCCTACATCATTCATGCATCTGTGAGCTGCAAGACGCTGTTACTGCACATAATATTGTACTTCCAGATATCTGTGTGCCTCATTATCTTTCTCATACCAAGGCCTGCCAACTGTGGCCCTTATCTTAGTCATTAGTATTGGATATATCTGTTGTGCCTAGTCTTCCGGCTAATATACCAAGCTGCACACTATTACAGAGTGAGTAAAATACTTTTGTGTCTTTGGGCCTGATCCAGACCTACGCCGATGCACTGTGCTTACTAAAGCACAGCATATCGGCGTTCACTTACCCTGACACTCCCCCTGTGCGGGCGTATGGCCCCTTCCTTACGCCGGCTGAAGGCTTTGGAATACATATGGGACAAAAGTTTTATCGAAGTGGACTGGGGTTGATTCACCTTGCTGAGGGCGGCTCCTTTATTATCCTGCTGTGGAAAAGATTTTGTGAAGGTGCTTAATGTGAGAAAAAGAAAAATTTATTGACAGTTCGGTGAACTTTAATTTCCCCCCTATTGGGATAGGTTTTGTTGTTTTCCAAATTGCTTCAGATTGCTTTAGGTTACGGTGAAAGACCTTTCCCCCGGCTGAAGGATTACATCTGCTTTGACCTTCCATACCGATTGACTGGATTGGTAGGCGGATCTCTGCAAGCCGAGTGGACGGTGCATCTGGAGAATAAGGAATCTACAGGAGAATCAAAGAATACCTTTTAAGGCTTAACAGTCAAGATATAGTCAAACTAGCTCCCCCCCGCCCACCTACATTAACCTGAACGTAGGAACACTGGGGGACGTCCCCTCCAGCGTCCCTACGGCACTGCTATGGACGCCGGCATCTGCCCGGTGCATGCGCAGATCGGCTGAAAAGGTCTGGATCAGGCCCTTTGTCCTTGGAACTGCAAATCATTGATATAACACCCAGTACTATACCTCAGCCAGATGTGACTTATTATAAGTGAACTGCACATAACCATTCTGTGTGTGGGAATCTACTTTACTTTGTGCCTTCCACAATGGGAAAGTCAACCCATGCAGCATCTGCAGCCGCTACATTAGGGAAATATGCCCGCGGTTCTTCCACGAGTGGCTCGCAGGGACAATCCTCAACTTCTAGCATGGCCTCCTCTACGCCAGATTCTGAGCAACCAGTGGACTCATCGCCTCCTGGTCCTACCATGTCGCAGGTGCTACAGGCTATTAATGAGACTAATGCTATTAATTAATGGCTATTAAGTGAGATTGGCTTAGAAAATTGCTGAGGTGCAGATGGACCTCTCTATTATCAGACAAGATCTTCAGCAGGTGAGGGAACGCCTTGGAGAAACAGAAAATCGTATTTCGGCTCTCGAAGATCTTACAAATCCAATAAGAGGTCAGCTGGATCAGCTGATGTCTCAAGCTTCCAGCTCGAAAGCCAAGATCTGGGACCTTGAAGGCTGCGTGTGTCGGAACAATATTCGGTTTGTGGGATTCCCGGAGCGTGTGGAGGGTCAAGATTTGGTTGTTTTTCTGGAAGAGCTCCTAATTAAGGAATTTGGCAGAGAGGCTTTTCCTTCACAATTTGCGATTGAGAGAGCTCACAGGGTACCACCACAGTCGTCTCGTCCTGGGGCTCCTCTGCGTATGCTGATAGCACGTCTTCTCCACTTTAAAGATCGGGACAATATCCTTTGTCTATTCCATCCACTAAAAATGGATAACGCTACCATCTCAGCATAAACACTACTGTACTACCTACTACCTACTACTACCTACTACGAGCTATTACCGACAAAGTGTGTGCGATCAACTGTTCCATCCACCACTTGAAACGGACCGCAACATCCTTTAACCACCAGCCTGCCGTAGAAAACCAGAGGAAAAGCATCTACACATCAGAAAAACAACGGACCTTAACATCACCTAAATACCTAAATACGTGCGAATCTTAATTTGTACCCTGACAGCATTGAACACATTGCATGAAAAAGGGTCAGATGAGTAGACTTAGGAAACGCAGAAATTTAAAAGAACGTCTGTATTTTGGCGCCGAATCAAGATAAACAAGGCTAGCATCGGAGACCCCTAAGGAAAATCCTAGCTGTACCCCACAGCTCCAACCTCGGAACAACCTTCTGAAACGTGAGTGCCCACAAATCAAGCTTTTTACGATTGCTGGCATGCCGACCTATGACTGCTGTTTTTAAGTATCACATCGCATGGAAGGTTCATGTGATACTACCATTAATTATGTTTATTTGTGCCACAGCTTGACATATTATTCCTCCTCACGCTCCATTCATAGTGCCACAGCTGCCACTCTTGGGCAGAAAGTTTTGTGTCACATTTACGGACAAGTGGAGCAGAGGCTATTGCATTCAAGTATCAGATCGCATGTCAAATCCATGTGATACCCGTGGAAAAAATCGTGTTTTATTAGGTGCCACAGCTGGATACAATATTGTTCTCCACGTCTCACCTACATTGCTACTGTTGCCACTCTGCGCTAAAAGTTTTGTCTCACAATTGCCGACAAGCTCAGTAGTGAATGTTTTATATATTTAAGTACAAGATTGTATCATACCCTCCAACATTTTTTACTTAAAAATCGGTACACCTGGGGGGCGTGTCCATGAAGGGGGTGTGGCTTGTCCAGAGAAGGGGCGGTGTTTTAATGTCTTTATTTTTCACCTTGTTATATGAGCTTACTATCAAAAATCATCATGTCACTGTGTCCCCTAAATATCCCCACTGTCTCTCCTGCCCGCCAGTATACAAAATCATCATGTCACTGGGCCTCCTCAATATTCCCAATGTTTCTCCTGCTTCCTAATTATAAAAAAAAATAAAAAAACAAGAATTAAGAAAGAAAATTCTTTGGTGTAGAGAATACTTACCTGCCGCGTGCTCTTGCAGAGTAGGACTCCTCACACTGGAGCTGATGTCATCCTGTTAGCGTCAGTGCACAGACAGACCAGACCGCAGAGGATCCTAGCGCCTCACACTTTCTTTCTGTTTAGACCACAGCGGAGCAGCGGCTCCGCTGCGGTCTAAACAGAAAGAAAGTGCCAGGTGCTAAACAGACCGCAGAAGATCCTAGGTAAGTATGGGGGAGTTTTCTGGCTGACCACCGACTGTGCCATTATCGGTACAAGTCGGTACAGCCTCTTCTGCCGGTACAGACTGTTAAAAAAGGTACTGTACCGGCTAAATCGGTACAGTTGGAGGGTATGATTGTATGAAAGATTTATACCACGACCCGATACATTATATACCTGCACGCTGCACCAATACGGCCACTGTTGCCTCTTTAAGCAGACAGGACATTGTTTATACTGCAAATAGGAATTTGCACATACCAGTGACTGTTTCACTCTACATAGCATCACTCCTCATACAAATACTTGGTGTGATACAAGTCATAATTATTACCAACATAAACTGTATCTGACTTTCGCTTGATCCACAGGAGGAGATTCCCTGTGTGTTGCTTAAAGGACAAGTTTTAACAATTTAAATAAAACAAAATCTTTTATTTTAAACCCTCAGTGTACAGCTGTATTCTTTGGCTGCACAACAGTGTGTTTTAGGTGCAATTGACACTACAAACCACCAAACCCATGGAGATTTATACCACAACACCTGTGTTACAACACCACCAGCGCCACACTACCCCTTTTGCCTGACATAATTCCCAGTATGCCAAAAACTCTACACAGATTATTGCAGTAGGACGGCTACCCTACTTGATAAAAGGGTAAGTGAGGCAGCAGGTCAGAGTGCCAAGCACCTTATCACCAACCTAGAATCAATCCAGATTCACGGTTCCCCCTATAATGCTACCACCTCAGCATACCCAGATTTTGCAGGGGAGGTAAAGAAGGACAGGTTCCAAATCCTTCTGGTAAAGAGGCGTCTACAGGACTTACAACTCCCTTATGCAATGCTATTTCCTACACGTTTGAAAGTTAATGTGTATGGCATGTCGCATTTCTTTAATTCTCCGCAAAAGGCCCAGGACTGGCTAGATAGAAGAGGAGGAAGATGTTGTGGCCCTCCGCCGATATGTTATAAAGTTATACAGTTAAATATTTTAGTACTATGGGCTGTATTCAGACTACCGGAAGTATTGTATACAATTTTGGTAAACACCGGACGTATGTGCATTACATCCGGTGGTCTGAATACGGCCCAATGTTTTAAGTCTTATTTCACTCTGTCAGTTAGTGAGATTTTATAACACCAGTTGGAGTTACACTACTATAATTGATTTTGAATTTGGGGATTGTTACAATTTTCTAATTATCTCTGTAGAGCGAATGGTTGTATTATCTGCCACTTTGGCACTTTGAGGTATAATAGAATAATCCTTGACATAATTTAGACTATTATATGTGGCCCTCTTATGTTGGGCTTAGATAATCAGCTCTCAGGGTTGGTGAGTAGTTTGGGTCTCAATTTAAAAACATATATATGTGACTCGACATTTCAACATTGGGACTCTCATTCTTAGAGTTAGGACCACCATATGCAGAAAGGCCTTGGCGGTGGCTGGTGGCTTATCACATATTTGTGCAAATATGTGTAATGATAATTTCTGTGTTTATTTTACAGATAGAACAGTATAGTCTGTTACTGGTGTATGGCAGTTTTGCTGGGGGTATTTTTCCCTTTGTTTCTGTGGCTAGCAGATTAACCCCTGCCTTTCATGCACCTGTTTACATTTATCTATAAATTGATTGAGCAACTTCCATTCTGTGTTTGTACTGTTAGTGGGCATGTCTGGGAGCAGCAGCTGAGAGGGGGAGTTTTTCCACAGTGGCCATTTTAGAGACTGAAAGGGGTGTCTCCTGAGGTAAGTTTGGCTCTCAATTTAAAAACCTATATATATGACCCAACATTGGGACTGTCATTGTTAGAGTTAGGACCACCATATGCAGAAAGGCCTTGACGGTGGCTGGTGGCTTATCACATATTTGTGCAAATATGTGTAACGGACATTTCTGTGTTTTATTTTACAGATAGAATGGTATAGTCTGTTACTGGTTTATGGCAGTGTTGCTGGGGCTATTTTTCCCTTTGTTTCTGTGACTAGCAGATTAACCCCTGCCTTTCATGCACCTGTTTACATTTACCTATAAATTGATTGAGCAACTTCCATTCTGTGTTTGGTGAGTAGTTGGTAGAGTAAGGTTATTATGTTAGGGATCAGGTATTGCGCATGTTCAGGTTGTAATACAGGGTGGGTTAGGGTTGCTTTGGGTGTTTCACTTTTTTATAGTTGCAGGGCAGCCATAGCCTATTTTGCTGGGTTACTGGGAGTTATGTTTTACAATGACATTAATGTGGTTTTATCCAATACATCATCGATGCAATGTTTTTCTCTACTTTTTTTGTCTTTAAAAAATGGCACACTTTTTGACATTTTTATCTTGGAACACGAGAGGCCTGAACGATAAGGTAAAGCGCTCTCTTGTTCTGTCTGAGGTTCGTAAACACAAAGCAGACATAGTTAGCTTGGTTGAGACGCACCTGCTAGGGTGTCGCTTACTAGCACTCAAAAAAAGATGTGTTGGTGGGCGTACCACTTGGTATTTTCTAGTAATTCCAGAGGGGTGTCTATACTTATAGGTAAACATGTTCAATTTCAACTAGACAGCATTAAAATGGATCCTTACGAGAGATATGTGTTCCTTAGAGGGAAAATTAATCTGGCTCCCGTTCTCATCTTGGCAGTATATATCACTCCCACATACAATACGGAGGTGCTTAAGAAGGCAGCAGAGATTATGGCTGATTCCCCTGGTACTCCCGTGGTTTGCATGGGGTATTTCAATAATGTTTTAGACAAAGAATTAGATCGCTGGAGGGAAACCTCGTCGATGGGCCTCTCTGCACCGACTTCCTTTGCTAGGTTTATGTCTACCATAGGCCTATCAGACACCTGGAGACTGAGAAACCCAGATAAACGCTTGTTCTTGTGTCAGTCTGCCACCTACCACACTCTCTCTCTCGTTGACTTTATTTTCGCTTCTGCCTCTCTGGTCCCCTCAGATAGAATCGATACAATATCTCCCAAGGGGGATCACTGACCACTCTCCAATTTTGATGACTATAACTACTAGGGATGACAATAACCTCAAATTCTGGAAATTTAACCCTTACTGGTTGGACCTGATGGGTTTCGGTGCGGATTTGGTAGCAGAGTGGGAGGAATTTTTTGTAAATAATCTAGAAATTGCTAATCCCACCCTGCTTCATGACTTTTTTTTATAGGAACGAGGAGGTATCTATGGAAAGAGAGTGTGTGGTGAAAGAGGCGGAATACATTAGATCACATAGTGAAGATGACAGAATAAGCTGGTTAAGAGCTCAGAGGGTTTGGTCAGACTATTTTCTTGCAAAATCTAAACGTAGACTCCTGTTTAATGGGCGTATGTCGTACTCCCAAACAGATAGAAGAGGGGCCTAACTGGCGCATTTGGCTAGAGGGGACCAGGAGGGTAGACATATTTAGGAGATTCTGGATAGAAATCAGATCAATCATTTCATTTTAAAGGCTCTGATATAGCCAGTGGGGTAGATCCAGAACTACGTTTGCTGTACGTTTATTCACGTAGCGCATTTTCGTGAGCGTAAGTTTTATACACTCCCCTAGGCACACCCCTTGAACGTACGTATTTTGTCAAGATACGCTTTCCAAACCCTACCTTAACTTTTGGCAACGTAACCGCAGTGATCCGCTCACATACGTATGGGCAACACGTATTTACGCAGCTAAGCACGCCCATTCTGTACACTTTAAATACAAACCCCCGCCTAGTTAACGTATTTCAGACATAATTTGGACTAACATAAAATTGGCACGCCCACACGTAAGTATTTACGTGACACATACGTGAATGTCCCATACGTTCACATTTACGCTACGTTACTTAGCGTATTTTCTATGGTGTGCATGTGCAGTACTTACCAAAAGGCGAATTTACGTCTCCGCCACGCGTAAATTCACTCGTAAGGGTTGTTCTGGATCTGGCCCAGTGTTTTTATGGAGTATTTTAAAACTGTCTACTCTACAAAGGTCAATTATTCTGGATATCTGAATCTGGCCCCCCTTCCCAAATTGTCAAGAGAGGCCATAGAGATGTTGGAGGCTCCCTTCTCTCCTGAAGAGGTGGAAGCAGTAATTTGTTTCCTTCCCAATAACAAAGCCCCTGGTATAGATGGCCTCCCTGCATAAATATATAAAAAATTTAAAGATTCCTTTACCCCTAAACTAATGGAGACATATGAGGCCTTGTATGAATATGGATCTCTTCAAACATCCATGTCAGAAGCTCTGATGGTCATCATTCATAAACCGGGCACGGATCCCCTCCTTCCCAATTTGTATAGACCAATATCCTTGTTGTTAGGCGACATTAAGATATTAGCTAAAAAAATTTCCTACAGACTTAATAAGGTGATTACCTCTAGAACACATGCTGACCTAACAGGTTTTATGCCTGGTAAGTCAACGACAACTAATCTACGCCATCTGTTTACCGAGCTGCAAGTTCCACACGACAGTGAGCTGCGGTGGCATCCCTTGACGCCACTAAAGCTTTCGATTCGGTGGAGTGGGGTTACCTTTGGGAAGTGTTGAGTAAATTTGGATTTGGGCCCCGCTTTATTAAATGGGTCCAGCTATTGTATTCTTCGCCTGCTGCCGGGGTTTGTGTAAACGGTTGCACTACATAACCATTCCAATTGGACAGGGGCACAAGGCAGAGTTGCCCACTTTCCCCTTACACTCTTCGCTTTCACCATTGAGCCGCTGGCATGTCTCATATGCACAAGTCAGAGTATATATGGCCTCTCAGCTGGCAGAGGGGCAGATGGGTTGATAAAGTACCACTATATGCGGATGACATGCTGGTGTTTGTGGCTAGGGCTGAAGAATCATTGCCTTCAGTCCTGGAAACGGTAGAGCTCTTTGGCAGATTCTCTGGGCTGAAGATAAACTAGGAAAAATCCAACTTGTTTAAGGTAAGGGAGTCTCCATCGGATATAGTCCCTGTCTCGGGCCCCCTGCAGGTTACCAAGAAATTCAAATATTTGGGTGTATGGTTAACCTGATGCAGCTAATTTTGTCAAACACAACTTAGACCCCATAACCCAATGGTTTAAGGGTAAAGCACACATGTGGATTAATTTAATCAAAATGGCTGTGATACCTAAATACCTATATATTCTCCAGCTTTCCCCAATATTGGTTCATCTGACTTATTTCCGCTATTTAAACACCCACCTATTATCCTTTGTTTGGGTGGGTAAATGTCATAAATTGTCCTTTTCTGTTCTCTGAAGGAGTAGACAATCAGATGGCCTTGCTTTACCTAATTTGTGGGGTTATTATGTAGCTTCACAACTTTCACAATTAATAACATGGCTCAGGGATACTGGGGAGGGTCTATTGGGACATTTAGTACGCTCTTATGGTGGTGGCATTCTTTCTCCTATCCAATATCTGTTAATGGATTGGAGACGTCGGGATCTTTGTTGACTTCTCAGGCACAGTGGGTACTTGGGGAACTGAACAAGCTTTTAGAAAGCTATCGACCCAGATACACATATGTGGTTTAATCCCTCCTTTGCAGAATTACAAAGGCTGCCAGGTCGGCAGCTGTGGTATAGGGCTGGCATAATTTCCCTGGGGCAGCTATACTCAGAAGGAGTGCTTAAGAATTTTAATCAATTGAAGGAAATTTTCCAACATATAATCTATTTCTACAGATTTTTATAGCTCCGGCATGCTCTGAGTGCGCAGTTTACAGGATTGATCCTCCCGCTTCACCCCTCCCCTACAATTAAGCTATTAAATATGGCAGTTAATAAAAGGCTCATCTCTTATACACTTCTATCGGAGGATGTTTGCAAAAGGATAACCTTACAACTCTAAGGGAGGAGTGGGAGGTTCATACTGCCCCTTTTCAGGGAGAAGAATGGTTGCAGGCTTTGGCGTGTGTTAAGGCAGCAACCTCTTCTGCGAGATATCAGCAAATACAATTGTTTATTTTGCATAGGTCATATCTTACCCCAGTAAGATTAGTTAAGATGGGCCATCGTAACAACTCGAAGTGTGCTAGGGATGATGCTGACTTCTGGCATCTGATATGGGCATGCACTGAAT
This sequence comes from Limnodynastes dumerilii, assembly GCA_011038615.1. Classification (NCBI taxonomy): domain Eukaryota; kingdom Metazoa; phylum Chordata; class Amphibia; order Anura; family Limnodynastidae; genus Limnodynastes; species Limnodynastes dumerilii. The sequence goes on along the minus strand of WWET01001903.1, from coordinate 210,244 downwards.
TTTACAATCAGGTTTGGAATGCCATACGCTCCACGCTTCTTATCCTCCCATCCCTAGACCCTAAGATATTCTTTTTTAGAATAGAGGACTACTCCTCAGTAGTATATAGATATCTTAGTATACTCATTTCTTTGGCCTTGACTTTGGTTGCGCCTAAGTGGATGGCTCAGGACTGCCTCTCTTTTCATAATTGGGTCGGATTAGTTAATGCTACCCTAAATCATGAGAAGTTTGTCCACGCCAAGCGCAAATCCCTAGATCGTTTTTACAAAATTTGGGCACCCTGGTTGGAATCCCGCTATGTCCTGATCCCTGATGGGGAGTATAGTTCATGAGTGTGTGCAGGTTTTTTGCTTATCATTATAATTCAGGTTATGCCTTGTCCCTGTTCTTTTATAAGGTACGGTGAAGTTCAAAGAATCGATGCATGGTCTCAATTATTATTTTTTATCTAATGCCATACTCTTTTCTATTTACACTATTGTCCATTTTTCACTATTCTCCTTTAGTATACATTAGTAGGTTAGTCTGACTAGTCCCTCTTGTGAGCGGAAGATAGAGGGATAGGTGTTAGATAATGTTGTATTATGCCTTGAATATTATGTGGACGTGGCTCTAGGCTACCCAAGTTCTTACTATGTTTAGGGTGAATTTTGCTCTGTGGCTGGCTCCCTCTACAAGGGGTTTTATTTTATTGTATGTTTGGGTGGGTATATTGAGGTAGTGGGGTGGATGGGAATGGGGGTTTGCTTTTTGTATTGTATGTATGTATGGGTGGCTATATTGAGGGAGTGGGGTGGATGGGAATGGGGGTTTGCTTTTTGTATTGTATGTATGTATGGGTGGGTATATTGAGGAAGTGGGGTGGGTGGGAATGGTGGTTTGCTTTTTGTATTGTACATTGTATGTATGTATAATATGTATGTTTGAAAAATCTAAAAATAAACACAATTTAAAAAAATTGGTAAATTTTGTATCCTAAGGGTGAAAGTTAAAATGGTAAGATAAGTTAGAAATTGATGGGGCAAAGAAAAAAGCAGGTTGCAAGTGATGCTTGATTAATTTAAATGTAAATAACATGGAATAAACAAACAAACAAATCATAAAACAGCATCTGTCCCCCAGCCAGGGGCGCATACTTCCAATAAGGCACTGCACTGACATTATGGTGCCAACAAAGAGGGTTCACCCACTTAGACGAACCTGTAAAATCGCCCGTCAAATTCAACGGCAAAGACTCAAGCCAGACAAATCTCATAGCTGAATCAACACAAACTAACAAAGGTACTTTTGTCTTAACAATAAATTGAGAAAGTATGCTATAAACCAAACTCAACCAAACAAAATCAACCTTCTTTTTTTGCCACTGAACCGGTCACCTAATGATTCCGCCACCATCAACCTAGCCCCTTCGATAGCCTCCAAAATCTCTGTAATAAAAACCTCCGTGCCAGCCTCAGAGAGGTTAACACCATCTGAACAAAAGAAGTGAACTCTCTCTAGGCAGAGGAAAGGGTGATGCGCCACAGAGCCCTAATATTTCAACAAAAATAACTAAGCCAATCTGTAAATTTTTCGGCGGAAAAATGTCCATGGCCAGGCCATTATTTGAATGCCTTCAGAATCTACAAGAAACTATGTCTAACCAAATCCAATGGTCCAAAAGCTCTGTGTAGAAAGGCTGCAGCCTCCCTATCTGGGTACCTAGCGAGCCATCTGGCAAGGTTGCAAATATTAACTGGCAACGGGGCCAGGTGCGGCCAAATGCTTGGTGGTACTGGCGGCAGTCTGAGCTTTGGTACAGAATTTAGTGGCTCCCGCTGCAACGTAGGCAGACGTGTCTGTAGTTGCAGTGGGTGCCCTTGTTACAACCACTGTTATTGTGGTTGAAACATTTTCCTCTAGCAGGGGAAGGGGCACTGCTGTGCCCGCTGGCCTGAAACCTCTTCGGGGGGAGGAGATTCTACACCTGTCTCCAAGGCTGTGGGAGTTACCTCTAGCCATAATTCAATATCTTTTATGCTGAAAGATATGCTGGGCAGCCATATTTCAGATAGAACTGCTCATCATATTTCCTCCGGGCTGGGCCTTTTGTGCGCACCTGTATATCGTGCACGGAATGTTGATTTTGCAGCACGTCCTTATGTTTGTTAGGGTGCGTCTCAAGGTAGCAGAGCCAAGAGTAGAGCCAATTATTAAAATTCCTGAATTGCTCTTCCCCAGAGGTCCCTTTACGAGCTAAAGCTTTTTTTTGGAATCAGCAGTCAGGTTGAAAATATCGACAAATTTTCTTTTACATATTTTTTCTTTAATGCGTGGGTGCAAACCTCTAGACCTGGCAGTGTAATTGCAGTGTACCATACTCATAGGGGGGGGAGACTGAGGTGCCCTTGCTCTATCTGCTCACTTATGCGCCCTTTTTGCAGGTGTTTGTCGATAGCCTTGCCCAGGTTTCGTGAACTACGTCTATGTGTGCTGGACCATGATGAGTCTGAGGAGTTAGTGGATAGAAAAATCGTGTCGGCAGAGTCTCCAGAGGAATCCGCATCTAACTCACCATGAGGAGGCTTCTCCGCTGGTAGTTGCTAGCCTGAGGTGCTGGTGCCTGCATCTGGATTCACTGTTTTCCCCTTCACCCCATGAAAGAGCAGAGGGCAGAGGTGTCATGTGGCGTTGACTGGTTCCAGGTCTGAGCCTGCGACCGTCTGGAGCCCGAAAGCAACGTCCCCTCGTTTGCTGCAAACCCAATGTGCTGGGCTCAGGGTCTGGGACCACTGCTGCCAAGCTTCTGGATGGTGCAGGAGCAAGTTGAGGCAAATCCTGGTGCTGGCCGATATCATATCTGGACTTACGGTTGGACGGTGCTTGATTACCTATGAAAGAGGCAGTAACAGGGGCACCTACTGGTCAGGCAGGTGGGGGTACAGCCATGATGCGGAGGGTGGTACAGAGCAATCAAGACTATGCTGGCAGTGACTAGAATTTGCAGGGGATAAACCTTGGGGTGGGGGACCACACACCGGATGACTATACCACTGTGCCAGCAGGGCCTGCCATTGACCAAGGAAGATTGGAGGTGTATGAAAAGGAGAGGGGGCTGCCAAATATGACCACGTGCTAGGACCCTCAAAACCATATGGCTGTGATAGGGGCTAACCAAGATTGTGCTTCAACATAGGGGGTAGAGTTGTAAACCATGGGCTCTGGGCTGGCTATGGGAGGCCATATAATTATGGTACCCAGGCCTGAGTTAAGGAGTGTGGTCCGCAAAGGCTTCCTCATCTTCACTGTACAGAGCCACGCTGTCCCGAGAATCCCAACCTGGTGCCTGTCTGCGGCAGGGAGGCGCCCCATCACCCCTCTGAGAGGAGGCAGGTGATAGTGCCCTGCTGCACTGTAATGGTGGGAGAGTGCTGTGTGTGGCTGCCGACTGCGCCTCCCAGTGTGCCCTGCTGCTTACTGAGGAGCAAGGACAGCTGGGAGGCAAAGGTGCCGTGTGTGCGGGAACTGGGCGTGACTGTACGGCAAGTGTGGTCACTGAAAGGTAAGGAGACCAGAGACTGCGTCGGAGCATTGGTGGAGGGAGAGCCGCAAGGGTGTCTGGGACACAGGTGGGAGGGAGGTCTCTGAGCCTGGCTGGGGGCTGTGACACGCTTTGGGCAGCTGGCCATAGCGAAAGAGAGCCCAGGAGTTGGAATTAAGAGAAGGGAAAGGAAAACAGGAGATGTAAAAGAAATCAAGAGAGAATGGAATGATAAAAGAAAGACTGCAGGAAACAGAGTAAGAGGCAAGGTTAAATGAAAAGAAGGGAAGAAAATGAGGATTTCAGCAGTGTATTAAAACTGTGGAAACCCGCCTTATGGGTGTTGGTTGACAGGTTCTTATGTTATATATTTTACAGTGATTTGCGTTTCAGTGAAGCTGAGTGCAGAAATAATTCGAGACCAGGACAACTGCTTGGAGCTTAAAGGTTTTGATTTACTCAAAGTTGTGAATTAGGAATTTGCTGAAAACTTGCTCCAAAATTATTATTCAAAAAGTATATAACACACAATATTAAAGAAATAAACAGCTTCTTATTACATCACAATCTATACATTACATTTGAACATTTTCATTAAGACATTAATTAGGAATGTTTCTCATCACAGGTTGACAATACAGTTTAACTTATTAATTAAGACCTTTTTCTTTACTAGCAATCCTAATATAAATATAACTAGCAATTCCTATGACTAACTAGCTAATTCACTCTTACGGTTATAAATGTGACAATTGTACAGATACACATTAAAATAAGATGTTTCTAAGAGAATTGTAACCATAAAATAATTACATAACAATTATAGCAACATTCCTATCCAGTTCTTTATAAATTAACAATAACTTTTGAGCATGCTGAACTCCTTGGATAGATTGCACAAGAAACAGTATATAAATTAATTATATTACACCATTTAAAACTGCTTAATAAGGAATCCCAAATCAACAAGTACCTATATTACAATTCCCTTATATTGTTATCTCCACTACTAAATTACTGTAGTTAGCTATTTGCACACTTGTCTTACTTTATTGTATAGCTATTATCCCTTACTATACCCAGCATGTCTTCCCCTTCTCAGGTAACACAGTTTTGCTCCTCTGATCCCCACACAGCTAGTCTGATACATTGCACCTGTCTCAGGCCACTGCAGCTCACAGCACACCCCAGAATATCTCAGCGCTGTCTCAAGTACATGCAGGTAAGTCTCTCTACAGCTGTCACCTTCTGTGTCTCTGTTAATATTTGTAGCTTTTCTATCTCAGTCTTTTTCTCTCTCTTCTGAACACTTGCTTTTCCCTTCTTTTTTCTCTGTCTCTCTCCGTCTCTCTCTCTCACCAGCTGTCACTCTCTGTGGCTCCCCGATCTCTCTGTCTCTCTCCGTCTCTTTCTCTCTCTCTCTCTCTCTCTCTCTCACTTGCCGCCACTCTCCGTCACACCCGCTGCACCCTTCGGCCCAGCCCGTTATC
>WWET01001903.1:159185-172149 GCA_011038615.1 Limnodynastes dumerilii | reverse complement strand
TTTACTTACCATACTGCTTCCTCCGCGGCATGCTCTCTCCTCCTCCTCCTCCACACTCCGGAGGCAGGTCGGCAGACAGCTCATACAGGAAGTTCCTGTATGAGCGTCTGCGGTAGTTACACAGAGCAGCTGAAATTAGCTGCTCTATGTAACTTCCGCGGCAGCTCATACAGGAATCTCCCTTTGGCTGGCGCCATTGGCGGGTGCCATCCTGGCCAAGGGGTAGATACACCTCTGAATATTGCATTATATTATGCATATAATTTGGCAATTATGAGAGGGTGGTAGTTGGCTAAAACTGGTATGCTGGACCTAATGACTTATATTATATTGAGAAACTTAAATACATAGCCAAACTGTAACCTTTTCTGGCAAAATACACTATTAATCTACTAATAATCTGTGAAGCCAGTTACTAATGACTTTACCATACATTTCATTTCAAGGCTCCAGGAGTGACTGGATTTTGGTTCTACATTTTTTTCCCCTGTAAAATTAAAGGGGCGAGATACCGTATGGTCCATAGCAAATAAACATGAGTGACTTTGTACAAAACAAATATTGTTATGGAAAAATGCCGATTTAGCACATCTGCAAAGTTATTGTTCTGATGTGCTGCATACATTCTGCACTATGAATATGAATTCTATTTTTTTATGGATTCTCAGATAACTAACAAAACATACCATAAGACAATATTTTATTGCCTTCTGTTGTGCTTGGGTTAAGCACCAACTGGTACTGAAAATGATTGCAGGGAGATTTTTAAGGTTGATTGTGGTAATTCAATATTGTATAAAAGGTTATTTTTTTTTTTTAAGTGAAATGTTTTTTGCATTTACTAATGCGCCTTTTTCTGTTTTTTCTCTTTTGCTGTGTGTTTGTATTATCCCTTCACTCGTGTGACTTGATTCATGTGAATGGTGAAGGACATAAACTTCAATGAGCTCTCGCCCAACTAGTTTGTTTTGCAGTTCTGCCCTACTGTTAGGCCAGGATGGCCTAATTTTAGCAGTTTTTACCACAGCTGGGTAAAGTACACTGCTTTTTTTAATCCTTTAATACTCTTTTGGTTAGGGTGAACTTCAATATGTGGGAATGCTTTTGAAGAGCATATTTATCATAGGGCAAGTGGCCTTCTTTTAAAAATCTTTTTTCAAGTGCCCTTGTACCAGCACGTTGGCTCAGTGAGTAGCACTTGTGTCTCACAGTGCTGAGGTCATGACTTCAATTCCTGGACTAAGCCTTATCTGTGTATGTACTCCCTGTGCCTGCGTGGGTTTCCTCCCACACTCCAAAAACATGCTGGTAGGTTAATTGTCTGCTGAATAAATATGCCCTAGTTGTGTGTCTGTCTATGTTAGGGAATGTAGAATGTAGCTCCAATGGGGCAGGGACGAATGTGAAATATTCTCTGTAAAGCGCTACATAATTTGGTAGCGCTATATAAAAACCTGTTAAGTAAATAAATACAGTAATTTACAGTTCATGTACTTCTATGAAAGCAATAAGGTACTGTTCAGAATAAAAAGCTTGAATAAACCATTAAGTGCTAACCTATATATTGTTTATTATACACAGTTTTTACAATTGTTTATATTACTGGTAAACTTTTCAATTGGTGTTGCACTTAAAGTTGTTGTGACCATTGCACAGAGCATAGGCTAAAAGTATAAAGCCAGAGGCATTACTAGGCACACTTCCTAACAAGGCCCAGGTAACCAAGGCAATCAAGTGCAAACCCCTCTCCAAATTAGTTTGTTCCTGGTATTGTATTGTAGCATTTGCAACTTACTATAATCTTCCTTATTTTCAAAATTTAAATGCATGTGGTTTAAAAATCTCAGATAACTAACACTACAGCTCTTGTAAAACTGGCCACACACTGTGCAATCTATTCAGTGACCATTATAACACTATGGTCACATGGGAACATTGCTTAGTGCACGCACCTTGGGATGATTTGGGCTCCCAGCTGCACCGTGCAGGTCAATTTTTAGCTCTTTGCTTCACATATTTGTATGTGCCACACTCTAAACACTAAGTTTATCACAGTTTGTGTGGCATGCTTTATATAAGCAGTTGCTTCTACAACACTTATCACTTTCTATTATGTGTTTCCATGCTGTTGTCAATTTCTTTTTCTTGATATTAAACTACATGCAGTTATGTCTTTCCCCAAAAATAAGACCAGGTTTTATATATTTTTATTTTTTTTCCCAAAAAAGGCACTAGGGCTTATTTTTGGGGTAGGGATTATTTTTTAAAATTTTTTTTGTTTATCCCATCTTGTATTTGGGTTAGCAGTGAAGAACACTGTAGTTTTTTTTTTATAGGGGAGATAAAGCTTGGTGGTGGGTCTGTGGTTGAGTTAGACAGCTGAAAATGGGGTTCAGCGCCAGTTAGACACATGGTGCCTCACCAGCAGGAAATGGACGCTCACCTTTACTGTGCACACTGTAGTTCACTTGCTCAGAGCCCGGTGCATTAAGCACCACCAGTCCCCCCCAAAAGTATTTGTCAGCAGTAGACCAAAACGGTGGAGGCAGGGCTCACTCACTGACGGTTTGGAGAAGGAGGCTTGCAGTAACAGTGGGCCAGGCGCGTGGACTCTCACAGTTCGTGACCAGGGCTTATTTTCGGGGTAGGGCTTATATTTCAGGAAATATGAAAAATCAAGGTAGGGCTTATTTTATGACTAGGTCTTATTTTCGGGGAAACAGGGTACCACTATGAAATCTGGGGTCTATTAGAGATATTTGTTCTTAATTCATTGATATTTTACAGCCATATAAGTAATAATCTTCTCTGCAAGTGGATCATTACCTGTATGTAAGCAATTGATTAAATTTTTTCCTAAATAACAAAATATTTAGAAAGAACTTGTAGGCACATGTAGTCAGCTATTGCTGTTGGAAAGTGATGTGGTTAGATTTCTTTTTTTATTCTGTTTTATAAAAAATACAACCCCTATAGTTACTTTCTTAACACTTATTTCTAAAGCACAACAAATTGGAAGGTTTTCGTCTCATCCCTTATCAAACATAAACATTTGGAGGTGTGTAGTGCACAATTTATAGGAGATGCTGTAATTATATGTGCACAATGGATCTTCCATTATGGTGAATAAGCTGACATTTTTTGCATACTTTGCAACTGGCTCATGCGGCAAGCTTTGTCAAGTGGCTTCATAGGAGCAACTCATTTACTGCTCTTAGTATTTTGTTTGAACCACAGCATCTGCTTTACTGTCCATAACAGTAATAAAGGTCTATAACTTTGGTGATCCTGCTTTTCCAGTTGCTACTTTTTAGGGCTCCTGTCTGAAATGCAGTGAAAAGCTCCATTAAGTCATTGTTGGGTGAAACAAATGATCCATTACAGGGCAATAATGCAATTCAAGCGGTGGGGACAGTGGGACATTTTCCAAGTAACTTGTTGCTTCCTTTGGAGCTTGGCTTGAGGGATATTACAAGATGTGATCACCAAATGGTGCCAAGTAGTATTGTACAGTGTGATTCTCATAAATAAAATTATACTCTTATTGAAATAATACAATCATTTAATGTGTGGGTAGTACAGTCTGTATGCACACACAAATCCAAATGACATAAAGGAGACATATAGAGCTCAGTGTTCACCCCAGAAAATGTTGACAGCCGGGTGGTATTAAATAGCAGCTGGGTGGGCGCAGTGTAATACTTTGCAATAATAATACTTGACGGGATCCAGACATACATTCACACTGCAAAACGCCTCGCTGGTGCTGCACTATTAGAAACTAAGCCTTTACGGTCCATTGGAGCACAACCAAGACTGAAAGCTGGAGATCACAATCAACGTTTTGGTCAGGTTTGGCCGGGTGGTAAGCTAAAATTGCCGGGTGGACCACCCGGCTAAAATGCCCTGGGGAGAACACTGGAGCTATTGCACACAAGCCCATACAGAGAACATGTTAGTCAAAATATATTTCTCTGAGAGAAAAAAAAAAAAAGACATTGTATTAAATATTTTGATTTGAATTTTTTTCTCCTGTCGCCCCTTTAATAATTGCCTCCATGTTCTCCAGAGTATGTTAGAGACAGTGGGCCAATAGGTACGGAAGGGGACTTACGCAAGTAATTTGTGTAAATCCTCTTTACATGTGACATTGATGCATGCGTGCACCAGATATTATGTGTTGGAAAGACACTAAGTTCCGTAAAAGGGGCCAGCATTTATTTTCCGCATGCTTAAACCCCGCCAAACAGGTGGGCATAGGCATGCTAATTAAGTGCCAGGGTTGAGGAGAGGCAGTTTTGAATGGATCTGGTTCATAATTTAAAGTAGCGGTTCTGGACGCTTAAATGTCAAAAACTCTGTAAGAAGGAGAGGAGATACAGGGACAAGCACTCCCCTCCTTCGTGTTTACTTTCAGATTTGCGAACGTACATAAGTCGCAAGCAAACCTGAATCAGGTCCATTATGAGTGACGATAAAAGGAGAGGTCATAGACTCCTGTGATTAGATTTACTAAGCTGCTGGAATGGAAAATTGGAGATGTTGCCCATAGCAACCATTCAGATTCTAGCTGACATTATCTAGTATGTAATAGGAAAGTGAGAGCTAGAATCTGGTTGCTATGGGCAACATCTCCACCTTTCCTTTACTGCAGCTTAGTAAATCTAGCACCAGCAGTACTACATGACAATCTTTCAGTGGTATGCCGCGTATAAATAAATATTTAATAAGCTACGTTAATTGCTGTTTCTAGCATATTCTGGAGAAATGTAGGCATTATTGCAGGGGGCAGCAGAGAAAAATCTGCCCAATGAATATTGTCAATGATAAAAGGATAAGGACTTATATTAATTTTTTTTTTTTTTTAACTCAACAGACATTTATATTGCCAAATATTAAACAGTTCTTTGTATGCGCTTGTGTGCCATAGCTCTATATGAGGCTGGTCATTTTGCATGTTTGGTTTGTCATTTGCATATATATGTGCACACAGACTGTACTGCCCAAGCATTTAATCATTGTATTATGAGAATAGAAGTGTCTATTTATTTATGAGAAGTGCCCAGTATGGCACTACCTATTTTGCTTTGTTCCTAAAGGAGTTAGGGAAACCCCTTAGAGAACTTTATATTGGTGTAACAGCATCCCTATTAATCACCAGCGTGGCCTTTATCAGCCTGAACCATTATCATGGTTATTATTGCCAAGGGGAATATATAGCTTATTGGCCCTGAATGAATTGCAAAGTTACTTTGTAGTCTGTAGAGAACTGGTTCTGGTTACCATAGCAACAATCTTGACCTTAAATTGCAGTTCTACATGTTTTGTTGTATTGTTTCATTACCATGTTCTGGGTCAAATGCCAAACACACCAGTCAACTGTTTTGTTTTAACCTAGCCGATTGTCTCAGTTTACGCAAATGATTTTTAAAAATGTCATAAAGGCATTATACTGAAAGCTGAAGCTATTTTGTTGTGTATTGTTAAATTTTAACTTGTGAGTTGCCACAATGTAATTTTTTTTTTTAAACATGGAACTTGGAAAATGCTTGCCTTTACTTTCCCTTTCCAGAAAGTCACATGGAGAGATTCCTGCATGCCTCAATATCACAGTAGGTCTCAGCCTGTCCTTTTGTTTTTCTTGTTTAACATGCAATTGTGAGAGTTTATGGCATCCTGAGAAAAAATGTTTTCTGGCAGTGTTATGTTTTAGAAACCATCCCAGTATTTTCTTAAGTTACACATTTACTTGTGACGAACGAGGTATGCAAACACTTTATTGAATTTGTTTTTAAATGTTGTATTATAATATTTTAATGTCTTGCAAATTTCTAATTCTATAGCAAATTTTCTAATTGATTTAGCAAAATGAGTTTGTGCGAATGTGGTAAATAGTAAGATCTCATCTGCTAGTTTAAATTGCAATGCAATATGTGAACTAACAACGCATATATACAATTTTAATATTACAATTAGTTCATGACAAATAAACAATATGCTCCATTTTCCTCCTTTTCAAATTTTCCTCCATTTTCAAATAGCCATCACTCAGTGAGAGTGAGGCAAGAACAAATTTATAACCAAACTCTAACCAGTAACATAAAAAATATAAAACAAAAAGAATAGTAATAACATGCGCTAACCGCATTTTAGCAAAAACGAATAACACTGATGACCATAGGAAATTTCAGGTAAGGCAACAAGAGCGTTCAGGTTTCTGCTAAGTCGAGGTGTGAGACAAAGTCTCTAGCCTTGCTCGCCTCATCAAAAACATAGGTTTGACCTTTGTGGGTGATCTGCAGCCGTGCCGGGAAGGCGAGAACAAATTGAAAATGGTGCTCAAAAAGCATTTTGCAAATTGGCGCAAACTCTCGCCTACGCTGAGAAACGTTAACTGAGAAATCTTGAAAGATTAAGACTTTAACGTCATGGATCTTGAGTTCCTTTAAGCTACGGTATTTTCGAAGAACAGTCTCCCTATCCCTGAAATTCAGAAATCGGGCGATAACTGTTCTCGGCCTCCCAGCAGAACCAGTGGTACGCTCCGGACCCAGCCTGTGGGCTCTTTCAACAATCATACCCGGTAGGGATGCAGATAGGTCCAATGCTTGCAGCAAATCATGTTGTATATAGGAGATCAGGTCAGGGTTTTTGATTGCTTCAGGAATGCAGACGAATCGGAGATTATTCCGCTTATTGCGGTTCTCCAAGTCATCCAGTTTGTCTTCTAATTCCTTAAGCCTACGACCTTGGGAAAGTACAGTGTTTTGAATAGCAAGCTGGGAGTCGTCAGAATCACTAACCCTCTGCTCCAGGGCCTCAATACGTTTGGTATTTGAATCTAATGAAGTGATCATATCATTAAAGTTGGCCTGAAGGGCTGAAAAACGCTCATCAAACAGGGGGACAATTTTTTGTTCTAGCAGAGGCAACAAATGCAATGATAACTCCCTAGCTTGCTCCGCTGCAGAAGGAGCAGGGGCTTGTGCCACAGCTTGGGGAGAGCTTGGAGCGGTGTCAGACGGGGGTGAAGGCGGGGAGGGGGCGTGAGCCTTGGAACCCATGGTATTGGGTTGGGTTTGGCGGGCCCGTCCCATTTTCATAACTTCAGGCTGGGTCAGATACCTTTTCATAACCATATACAAGCGAGATTATAAGGTCATCAGCGTTAAGTTAAGAGCTAATTACATAATAGTACCACAGAGTAGCATATAAGACAACAAAGTATAATCAGCAACTGTTAGACACAGAAATCAACACTAAGCTCCAATAACCGCGCACTATATATAATATACTTATCGATATGGAGAACAGTCCAGCTCGGTACAGGACACCCAGCAGATTTAAGGATGCTCCCAGTCGAGATGGGGGGTACAGCACAGTCCCACCAGGTTCATAGACTTCAAAGCAGACAAAGATAGGGAGTCCTTTATGGCAAGAAGTAGTACTACTGCAGGACCTAGTAAAAGAAGACCGAAATCCCAAGGACAAAGCAAAGTAGACTGCCGTCAGGAGTGACTGGAGGGACGGAGCTGCCTGTTCAGGCACGGCGATTTGGTAGGATAGGAGGGCGCTCTCTTCGGAGGGGGCGTAGGGATCGGAGCTGCCTACTCAGGCACGATGTCTTGGTATCGAGGTTGGGCGCTAGGCACGACTCTGTATAGCACTCCCGCAAAGAATCTTAGGAATTGGAATCACCTTTAATTGAGGCCCTTGAAAATATACTTGATCAGACGGGTCTCAGGGCTTGACAGTATAGGGCAAACACTCAGGCGATGCCTGTAGCATCCAAGAGCAGTGTTATTAGCAGAGGCAGGTGTTCCTGTGTTCAGCAACCACAATATGAGGGTGTCTGGTTGGTAAGGCACACAGTGGTGGTGCAGGAGGGGTGAAGCAGATTCCCTGAACTAAAAGGTGTCTTCTGATATGAGGGAACTGTTTCAAACAGCCAGGAGAGCAGGGAAAGATCTGACCGCAGGAAAGTACGCAGGTGTAGTGCAGCCAGGAGGGTACAGTCCCTTGTATTCAAACCGCCCCACAACTTCTATGGAGGTGAGTGTCCCAGGTAAAGTGCCCTGCCTGGGCAATGGTGGTGGTTGCAGGGATTATTCAATGCAGTAGACAAAGTATGGGCAGCTCTGGATGGCTCAAAGCAAAGTAGTAGGATGCTGGTAGCAATATTAGCCTTATATCCTTATGCCAGGGTAGGTGAAAAGTGGATGGGCTGCTGAGGTATATGGTCTGTCTGGGTACAGTAACCCTTAGACCTACAGAGGATTGCACTGGCAGCGCAGGTGTGACAATACAGCAAGAGCAGTGCAACAGGGGTGAAATGGCTGCCTCACACTGCAGCTATCAGGGCCACAAAATGGCGGCAGGAGATGAAGTCTTTGCGCGCCAATACAGCGGTGCCAAAAGAAAGGGCTCAGGCCCAAGGGCCACACGGCCTCAAAAGGTAACACCACGGCTTACCCAGGCTGTTGGGGAGGGTAAAGGCAGTTCACACATCTCGGAGGGTCGGCAGACACAGATGGGAGAGGATGGTCTCTCTCCAGCCAGGACTACTCGATGCAGCGTCAAGGGATCCTGCAGCGGTCCCTCCCGAGGGATGAAACAGCCGCCACTGGGGATAAGGTAAGTGGGGGTGATCCAGAAGGTCTCTGCCAGGCACCCACGCAGCCGGGGAGACAGGAGGCCTCACGCAGCACAGAGCAATGGCGGGCGCCCTTACTGCAGGGCTAGACTTCCGCGCACAGTATTTCCCGGGGAGCCGGGGACAGTTCCCTCTTGCCCGGAGCTATCCCGCAGATGGTCTGAGGCCACACGCTATAAATGCCAGCTGGTGGAGAATTGCTGCCGGCAAATAGAAGCAGGCTGGGGAGCTCGTGTAAAACACGTCTGCACCTGGCCAGACGCGCGCCGGAAGTCCGGACATTTACATTTTTAAACTTTAGTTTCTCCTGATGGGTCTAGAAGCCTTTTCTCCTACATATAGCTTGTTTTGGGCTGTTAAGGACATTCTTTCACAAGAATCTGATTTCCAAGACATATCCCATTCTTCCTGGCCTATTTAAAGCAACCAATGAGCATTAGAAACAGACATTAGGAGAAGAGATTTCTGTAAAAGGATTGTTTTCAAAGTTGATAACTAGTATTTGCCGTCATGATGAAAGTCCAATAAAGTCTTCTTGGAGATTAGATTATTGTGGAAAAAAGCCTTTGAAAATCCAAAAATGTCTTCAATGAGCAGAAGAACACACACACACTCTATATATATGATCTATTCTACACAAACACAATACATATAAAAGCCCGTATTGCACACACCATCCCTATAGAAACTGCTCCCCTCCACACACAATCTACATATATGATCAATTCTACACAAGCGCTATACATACAAAAGTTCGTGTTGCACATACCATCCCTATGGAAACTGCTCTCCACACACACACAAACTCTACATATATGATCCATTCTACATAAACACTATACATATAAAAGACCGTTTTGCACACACCATCCATATAGAAACTTCTCCCCACACACACTCTACGTATATGATCCATTCTACACAAACACCTTACATATAAAAGCCCGTTTTGCACATAACATCTCTATAGAAACTAGGTTTCTAAGTGCTAAAATCAGAGAATTAGTTACAAATATCTGCAGATACGTGATAAGCTGTTCGCCACTTACAAGGCTTCTCTGCTGAACAGTCCTAACTCTAATCTTAACTCTAAATAGAGCCCCAACTTTGGGTCACATATCCAATATCTTTCTAAACCAAGAGCATGCCTCACATGGAGATTCCCAGGTCTCCCAAACTGCCACTCTGAGACCGCACCCCCTCTCAGCTGCAATCTCAGAGAGACTTTAAAACACATATCCAAAATGGAGGCTGCTACAAATTAGTTTATAAAGTAATATATATGGCAGGTGCTCAAGGCAAGGGGAATTTGTACAAAAATCAAGAGATGGCCTGGCACTCTAGCCATGTTTTTGTGCGGGCACCTAAATTCTGAAAAATTTGTTGAGCTTTTATTGATAAACATAGACCCATCTATCACTTCTTTAGGAAGCCAGATATGTTAATGCATAACAATTGTATAAAAGGTTAGCTTGTAAATTTGAATAAATAGTGTCTTGGAATATGTCCATTTATTTTTTTAGGATAGAAATTATTTGGGCAAATTGTCTATCCTTCTAGCTTGTAATTGCTGCTGGACTTTTTCTGGGATTTTTCCAAAGCCTATGATTTATAGCAGATGCCTGCTTTGATTCTACTAATGAATATCTGATGGTAAACTTATTTCTTAACCTGGCTACAAATGAGTGGCCAGGTTAAGAAAGAGTGATTATTGGTCCAGCTATCGGTAAGTTGGATCAATAATCACTTTATTGTGTGGTTCCGATAAATTATGAAAACTCAGACAACTGTTCTCAAACTATTGGGTTCGGTTAGCTATAATCAGACCCAAGCTAGCTATATTTTGAATTGTATGGGTTGTTTTGGAGGTTGCCATAGCAACAAGTCTTACACTATGCATTATTGTTCACAGCAGCAAGTAGTGTGTGGCACCGATATCAGGACCTTTCCCCTGCTGTCACCAAATAAATGTCTAGTGAGTGGCTAGCTTTAAAGCTAGTAGTATTATATGCACATTAATAAGATCACTTAGCATTTATCTCGGCATCATTTACTGACTTCGAAATTCCAGGTGTCTAAGTTGGTGTCATCATTGTCCTTAACTGGGACACTATGTGCTTCTGCAAGCAGTTTTTATTCAGTCATGACCTGTTATGGTTGTATTTAGCAAATACCTGCTGTCTCTACTAATGTCATTTATTTTAGTTATTAAAGTATGCAGAGGTGGACGTTTTCAACCATGATTCTGTTCAGGATGCTGCGAAGTCATACATATATATGGCATCATGTGTTAGGTTGATTGATTTTACATACTGAATTTTGAAATAACAGCTTGTGATCTTACAATGGAATTTCATGTCCAGTTGATTTTAAGATCCTTAGATACTGTGTGTGCTATTTTAAATGTATGAAAAAGATTGTAAAATATTTACATATATATCTTGTGTTTTGCCTAAATGCAATAAAACAATCACCGTAAAGAGCCTAAATACAACTTGTGCGAGTGATTTATGTCCCTTTCATCTGTATACCAAAATGGTAGTTCTCCTTTATACAACATATGTTGATACAAGTATTGTCTTATATAAAATTTACTTTTGTATATATCTGTTAACATTCCCTAGCTTTTCTTAAGCAAACTCTTAGCTGGATCTACCATCTGATCATTGGGGGAATTGGATAACAAGAACGTAAGATTAAGCACAAGTGCTGTAAAAGGAACTACAGAAAGAAACGTATTTAATGACTTATTTTCATAGTCTGCATGATGTTTTTAGATTACTTTCAAACATTCTTCTGTGTTTTTCAGCCTTGTATTTATATGAACATAAACTCTTCTTATACAGAGAATATTTGACTTTGCAAGATTCTAATCAGAAGAACATAAACACATTGGAGTCTATGCAAAGAACAATAACTAATATGGTGCATGGCATGTTTTGCAAAATAAGTGAAGAAATACTAGTGCAGGTATGTCAAACTCAGACCCCAATTGGGACAAACAATCAAAGTCTAAAGTGGGGGCCGCAAGAAAAAAGTCTAGTATACAATTTTGTAAAGGTTTATTAGTAAGAATAAACAAAAATGCATTTTAATGTTTTGTTCCCATGTCTGCAGCTCCCAGTATCCCCCATCATTTCTCTCCAGCTCTCAGTATCCCACATCATGTCTCTCCAGCTCCCAGCATCCCCCATCATGTCTCTCCAGCTCCCAGTATCCCACATCATGTCTTTCCAGCTTCCATTATCCCCAACATGTCTCTTCAGCTCCTAGTATTCCCTCATCATGTCTCTCAAGCCTCCCGAGTATTCCATGATCATGTCTCTCCAGACTCCCCAGTATTCCCCATCATGTCTCTCCAGCCTCCCCAGTATTCCCCATCATGTCTCTCCAGCCTCCCCAGAATTCCCCATCATGTATCTTTAGGTCCCAGTATTCCCTCATTATGTCTCTCCAGATCCCAGTATTCCCCATGCAGTACGGTGGTTCAGTGAGTAGCTTCACAGCATTACCCGGACTAGGCCTTATCTGTGTGGAGTTTGTATGTTCTCCCTGTGTCTGTGTGGGTTGCCTCCCACGTGCCAAAGCAGGCTGGTAGGTTAATTGGCTTCTCGTTAAATTAACCCTAGTGTGTATGTATGTATGTATGTATGTATGTGTTTGGGACCTTAGTATGTAACTCCAATATGGGCAGAATGTCTAATGTGCTCTGAAAAGCACTGCAGACAATTTGTTGTGCTATATAACTAAGCAATAATAATAATGATCATCATGTCTCTCCAGGTCCCAATATTCCCCTTAGACATAGAAACATAGTAGAGCCACATGGCCCATCCAGTCTGCCAAGTTGTTGTTTTTTTTTTTAAACTATACTGACCCTATACTCTATTTACCCTCAATTTAGTTTGAGATTTAGGATATCCTTATATTTATCCTAAGCATGTTTAAACTGTTCTACTGTGTTAGCCTCAACCACCTCAGATGGGAAGCTATTCCACTTATCAAAAGAGGGGGGTTTGGGCTACCCGCGCTCCACAATAAGCATACAAATTCAAACAAATAGTGTCTGGTTAATAGGTATTTTATTCAAAAGTAGTTGTAGTAAAAAACTTCGTAGTCGTGAACAGTAGGCAAAGTTCAGTAGTTTAAAAGTGCATTTGAAGAAAGAGATGGTACTCCAGCACTCAATAGTAGTCAATAATAGGATGCAGGGTTAATGCCTCATAAACGTATATAAAAGTACTTTTGTATGTCACAGTGTCTGTGTGGCATATAATTTGCAAGGTAAGGTCCTTGTTGTGAGGGGCAAAG
>WWET01001903.1:144559-157998 GCA_011038615.1 Limnodynastes dumerilii | reverse complement strand
CCCTCCTGGCATGTCTACCCTGTTACATATCTTTGTGTCCTCTGCAAAAAGGCATATTTTCCCTCTGATACTATAGGCATTATCACCTATAAAGATATTTAATAGCACTGGTCCAAGTACAGAACCCTGGAGTATTCCACTGGTTACCTTTCCGTTCCCACAAGGGATTCTATTTACTACAACCCTCTGTTGTCTATCCTGTAACCAAGATTGTATCCATGCAACCATCTTTAATTCCAATCTCAAAGTTTCCAGCTTATTTAAAAGTCTGCATCATCATATGTCTCCAGCTCCCAGTATTACCCATTATGGGTCTCCATCTCCCAGTATCCCCCATCATGTCTCTCCAGCTCCCAGTAATTTCCCATGCATTAGTCTCCAGCCTCCCCAGTATATACCTTAATTTTGATGCCATTCGTCTGTCTCTCCTCTGCAGTGCATGCCGTCTTATTCTCTGTGATGCTAGCAAGTCATAATGTCACTCCATTAGCATAAAGCATTTTGTTTACTGCTTTTGCTTTGCATTTAACACAGTGGTCCACATAGTTAGATGGGGGCCACAAAAAATGCTTTTGGGCCACTTGTGGCCTGTGGTTCTCAACTTTGACATGTCTACTAGAGGAACTAAACACATATAGCTTGAAATAGAAGGAATGCATTTTTCAAAGGGCATGCATATAAATTGCAGTGTGGTAGCTTAGAGGAAATGTGCAGAAAAAGTCTTTACTGAAAAAGTAGTTGATAAATTGGATAGTCTCCTATTTGTGAGGAGGTAGATGTTAACACAATAGAACAATTTAAGCATGCTGTAAACATATTCTTAAATCATAAACTAAATTTAGTGTCAAATAAGGTCTAAGGTAATTATAAATTAAAATAACAACTGAGCAGACTGGATGGAACTTGTGACTGTTTTCTGCTGTCTTTC
The DNA here is from genome assembly GCA_011038615.1 of Limnodynastes dumerilii. NCBI lineage: Eukaryota > Metazoa > Chordata > Amphibia > Anura > Limnodynastidae > Limnodynastes > Limnodynastes dumerilii. The sequence continues at coordinate 157,070 of WWET01001903.1, read as the reverse complement.
TGTTTCTAGAGTAATCATTTTTTGTCTTAAGGATGTAAGAGGTTTGTCCCCAATACAAAAGTGTAGCTATGTGACCAAATCAAGCTCATCCATCCTTAATTGCAATTGAAATAACAAAGTTTAGATGCTGTTGAGACCTGGAATAAGTCTCTATATACCCTATAGGGAGGAAAACAAATTGCTCATTTAAAAAATAAATAAATAATTAATTAAATACAGAGTATAATACAATAATCAGGTTTGGCGTGTTTCACAGTAAAATACCTCTGTGCTTTGAAGCATACTACTTTTGACCACTGGGAGTGTTGATATCTCTTTAATTAGTTATATATTGTGCTTGTTTTGCGAATACTGCACAAGACTTTATGAAATGTCTCTGGCCCCTCTTCCCTGGTACCAATGGTGGTAAATTCCTGTTTTTTCTATTCATGTTTTATACTCTCCATATATTGCAGTCCCCGGTTAGAACCTCTGATTTTCGAAACAGGGACATCCGAAAGTTCCTTTTCGGATGTCCCTATTTCGAATAATCCCCAGTTAATATTTTTTTCTTCAGAATGGGTGAGTATGCCGATTGGCATACTAAACCCATTCTCATTCGGAAACGCCGCCACCACCGATACCCCTCTGCCGCTGCTACTGCCGTACCACAGGGAAAGATTAGTAACCTTTCCAGGGTGCGGGGTAGGGAGGGTTAGGGTCAGGCTGCAGGGGAGGGAAGGTTAGGGTCAGGCTGCCAGGAAGAGAGAGGGTTAGGGTCAGGCTGCCAGGAAGAGAGAGGGTTAGGGTCAGGCTGCCAGGAAGAGAGGGTTAGGGTAATGAGAGAGTAGGGTTAGGGTTAGAATTAGGGAGAGGATTACGGTACTTTTTTAACTTACTTTTCGGAGCACCGAAAGCTCGGTGCTCCGTGGATCGATTGCAATGCCTCATCGAGGCATATGCAGTTGAAATCCCAGCCAGTTCGAAACTGGCTGGGAGGACCTGGCCTTATTGAAATAGGGCCGTTCTACGCGGAGTCCCACACCCATATATACACTACGTGGCATCCAATTGATGCCAATCAATTTGATATTATATCTATCAGACTGAAGACCTTACAATAGTAGATGTATAAATAACAGACAGAATGTGATAAACTGCATACCTATGATCTGCCCCTTGTGAATTTTGTAAGCTGCATATATTGTTACCTTTTTTTATTGGAACGACAAGCTATCACTTTTAAAGTATGATTTTTGGACACCTGTCTAATTGTGTAAAATTAGGAAAAGGTGTAGTCCCCTTCTACCATCCATATCCATAAAATAAAAATAAACATGTTACAATAAAATACATGAAATAAAATTAAAAATAAAATACAATATAATAAAAATATATAGGTTATAGACTGTTGCTATAGATGTTGTTATAGAAGTGTTGCTTTGCTATATTAATCAGCCTTTCTCCCCCCCTTGATAAGGGTACCTTTTACTCTGGTAGAAAAGATGTAATGTCTTCCAACCAGGATATGAAATAATTGCCAGTGACTCATAGAAAACTTAATTTGCTTTAATGAAATAGGGATTAAAAATTCTAACTTGTTACAGCATACAAACAACTGTATACAGGCATGGCAAGTTTGGTTATTTTTGCTACTGTGCAAGGCATTGTGTTCCATAATTTCCAGTGTTTTGTCTTGAATATTTGTTGTAGTACAAAGGATCTTATAGTTTTGTGGAAGGATATTGTACTTTTTATGTACATACATATTCTAGGAAGTGTGACTTATGCATTTTTAGGTTAGTTTTTCATCTGCTTACATTTACATAGTAGCCAATCTGTGCTCACAATTTTAAATAATAGAAACAATTATCGCCACCCTCACTCACCTCTCCTCCCCACACTTATTTTTCTGGGTATATGACGAAACTGTGGAGCCTTGATAAAGTCCCCTGGGTCATCTTTGTACACACTATTTTAAAGTTTCTGGATGTATCAGATTTGAATAGAGCGTTATTAGCTTTATTAGCTTAACACACATTCTGAGTAAGGAAAAATCCAATTTTGTCCGCTTATCTTAAATGTGCTCTCCCTTACAGTAAAGCATGGTTCCCAGAGTTTAGTTGCTGCTTTTAGTTACTAACTTGCTGTTGCTCATAATTCATGGATACATCTGCTATTAAGACACATACTACTGCTTTATGAGTTACATTAAAATACATGCTCACGTACTGACTGTAATGCTAATGCTGTTTGAAATTTCTGTATGCATTTCAAGAATGTACATGTAGATTTTTTTCTTACAAACTACCAGCATTGCCAATTGTGGAAATAAATTAAAATGATTAAATTTCTAATTTAAAACATAACAAGGACAGTTTACTGCCAGCGTATACAATCTGTCTTCTATCACTGTAGCAAAATTATGTATAATTCTTGCTTACTAGAAAAAAAAACTGTCTTATAGTTAACGTTTTTGTGTTTTTTTCTTTTTATATAATGTGCTACTAGATCTTTTTTCCTTCAAACTTTTCCACTTGTGACGTAGAAGTGGCTGATGTGAGGCACTGCTTCCAGATGTGCTCCACCCCTCTTCCTGAATCTCCAGGAAGACAGCTCATTTTACTCTCCTCCTCTCCATCCGGGGCATTTAATCCTTTTGCTGCCGGAGAGCCCTGCTGCATTTTAGTGGAATGTACTGCAGGTTTTGCTTACAGCAAAGTGTTGGTGTTTTATTTCAAAAAGATGCATAACGTAACCAGATTTATTTTTAATGTTCTCTCTAGTAGAGATTGAAGATAAGATGGACTGATAATGTAGAACTTTACCTGACGTTTTTGCCTCAATTACGCCCAAATACAATTGATTTCAGATTTTATTATTTTATATAGATTAAAAAATTCTTGTAATATAAAACCAATAAATCAGCATCTGTGCCTAAATTATGCAGCATACACTATGCTGGTGCTTACAGGTTTAATGGAATTTATATGAAGCATGCCTTTAGTCTTCATAACCTGTATAGTAAATGCACTATAATTGCAAACTGTATTTATGGGCTTGATCCAGACCTACGCTCGTGTGCGTTTATAGGACGGGCGTCAGCGTTAAAACGGGTATTTGTACTTATGGCGCATCCGCGGGGCAGATGTTATGTTTAGAAAATCTGAGTGTAACAATGCTTGAAGGGGCGTGTCTGCCATACAAAATCCGTAAATATGCACAGAGGGCAGGGTGAGGCATTTAAATTGTACAGTATGGGCGTGCTAAGCGTCGTAACTACGCAGTGAGCTTAAGGACGCCCGCGATTACGAACAAAAAAGTTAGGGTAATGTTGGCTGGACGTAAGAAAGCAAAACTAGGTACGACCAAGGGGACTTCCTCTGGGAGTGCATAGTAGGTACGCCGGCGTAAATACGCTACGCACATGAGCGTTTCATGAGCGTATGTCTGGATCAGGCCCTATGATCCAAACTCACTGTATCCTTTGATTATCCGCTGAAGCTAAATACTAATATGGTCAAGTAACAAAATGTTTTTTTTCCCCCATAGCACAAAGTGGTATTCTTATTTTATGCTACCAAATTGACCCTTTGCTTGTTAGCGCTATCAAAAGACTGATAAGAATGTTTAAATACACAAACTATTCTGTACCTATTGAGCATACTGAAATGTGCTGAAAAATTTACAAGTATGGAACATTTTAAATAATGACACTTATGATTGCAGTGCTTACTTTGCTGGCTCCTCTCATCATCTAAGTATCTTGTGTTGATAGATTATCCTTTCTGCTTCACCCCATTGCTTTAATCTTACCTTTTCTGCTCCACAAAACTTTTTGTTGCAGTAATTATTAGCCATAAAATGATATAAATGTGAAACAATAAACTATTTTATACTGACATGCATGAAGTTTTCTGAGGGTTCTTTAATTATCCAGAGTTAAAGAAGACAACACTTAATTCTTAATCAACTATAATATTAAATAGACAATTAAGCAAAATACATGAATAATGCTTAGCTTTGGCTGGTAGTTATTACTTGATAATGTTCAGCTAGTGTCCAGGAGCCCCTATCTTAATTGTTGTTGTCGAGCTGGATTGGTCAAAATGGGCGCTTCTGTCCCGTAGATAAGGCTGGGGAGCTGACCTTGTGCTAATACTTATATACCCATATAGCAACGGAGCGAGAACTCCCTACCTTATTACGTTATAAACAATATTTTAAGCAAGTGACTTGGTACTACTTATCTAATAATTTCTACATTAAACTTTTTCTCAATATAAGCTAGCATAGCATAATGTTAGTATCACGTACCCTCTGCTCCTACCAAGCTACCTTATCAGCATGATTTGGCCTTGAACGTCTGGTTCTGCACAGTATTAATAACATTTTCGCATAAAAGCATATTAAAAATTGAGAACGGCAGACATTTTAGGCTGCCCGGACACAGTCTGTTTAGATCTTTGCATGGTTTGCTAGAATATTTAAAATAGGATATGTTTCTGGAAATAGACTGCATCAGCATGATGTAGGCTCATTATACAATTCTATGGGGCTGGGCCTGGTAACAAAAATAAAAAAGAAGAAACAAATATGACAATTGTGAAATGTTGTCACTGTCTAGTTTACAACTAGAGATTTAAATATTTTTGAAAGAGGTAATGATGAGCGCTAGTGTTAGGGCTGGATAGGTCACATATAAAAATAAAAATTGTAGAATGGCTTCTGTAAAAAAGTTGATTTATTAATCAAATGTTAAAAATTAAAAGTTGCTGACATACATACAATACATATATAATATATATCCAACGTATTCTGTCTATATATGGTATAATTGTATCCACTTGCAACATGAGATATAGGAGTAGACAAAACAGTTATTCATAGAATTCTCCTTAGTAAATCAAGTGGCTGGTTAATGAGATATATGCAGGATGTAGTTATTTTTAGCACTCCGGTTTTCAGGTGATGTAATCAGAATATTGAAAATATGAGAATTTGGGTATGCTCCTTCTTGGCAGAGTATACAACCGAGATTAAGTCCCAGTTTAATGCGCTATGTACACAGTTCAGTAGAGGATTGTTAGTACCTGATTATTATGGAGGCAGTCTTGTGCATGCAGTCTCTCGATGGTGAGTCACACAGACACTTTATATATATATATATATATATATATATATATATACAAAAAGCTATAACGAGTAAAGTCAAGCCAGCATGGGCTAAACCATGTTGATTTCAGGGGGAGTTATGTTAATTGTATTCTTTGCATGCAGGGATATATCTTTCAATTGCTTACTGCACACAGATACTGACCAGCTTTACTATCACACTATTATTTAGACTTGGGATAGGAAATATCACCTCTCAAATCTAATACTGTTTGCAATAGATGAAATAGGACTCCCATGCAATCAATATGGTTTAGCCCAGGAGTAACTAAGGACCGGATTCAGAGTTACGAGCATGTGCGATGCGGAATCGCACATGCTCATTTGACTACGGGCTATTCAAGGTGCATCCTATAACCCACTCTGAATAGCACGTAGGGTGCTACTCAGAGTAGTATGCGGATGTGCAAGGCACATCCGACTTCAAAACTAGTCGGAGCCTTAATTGCTCCGACCGTATTTTTTTTTTAAGCCTAATTTCAAAAAAACCCTGTTCCCCCCCGCCTGCCCCACCGCAACCTCTGTTAAAAATTTTTATAAAGTAAGTCACGGCCGACAGGGCATACTGTCGCTAGTAGAACTACAGGCACAAGCATGCCCATAAATAACAAGGCATGCTAGCGCTTGTAGAACTACTATCGCCAGCATGCCCTTGCCCAAATCGCTACACATGCCAATATGTTATAAAAAAAAAAAAAAAACAGTGACCTCTCCAAAAATTAAGAAATCCTCCACGTGCCTCACAAAACTGAAAAGTAAAAAAAGTGGCAATACACATCCCACATAAATATTGTTTTAAAATTAAATAAAGAAATAAAAAAAAAATCACGCCACATGTGCCCCTCTATAAATAGAAGAAATGCCACATGTGCCCCTCTATAAATAAAAACGTGCCCCTATATGACTAAATAACGGAACAAGTGTCCCTCTAAAAATAAAAATAAATGGCCATAATATGCCCTGCTAAAAAATCTAAAAATACTTACCTGGTCTGATGGGGGTCCAGTCTTGTAAGCTTTTAATCCGGGGGTGCCCTTGGCAAAATAAAAAAGCCTATACAGACGACGAGTACCATGTCCTACACCGCAGGACATCCCGACGCTGATGACAGGTCTACTGTCATTAGGGTATATTTATACCCTTTGGGCACTGCCACAATTATCGAGAGAATGAGAATTATGACACTGAATTCTCGTTCTCTCGATAATTGTGGCAGAGAATATTTTAAGTGATGTTTAGTCCAACTATTTTTTCCTATTTGTCAGCAACACATTTTCTTTCACCTCTTAATTATAATGTATGAAGTTTTCTTTTCCAAGTACTAAATATTATCATTATAGTAAAAAGCTCTATATACCTGATTAAATCTACTGCCCTAATGTGAAAAATGACCATTTGAGAATCCTTGCTGATTAGTTCTATTGGTGAGGTTTTTGTTCTGCACTTGGCTATATATTATATGCAGTAATTCTATCTCCTCACCGTTTTTTTAGTTTCTAATATGTACAAGCGTAGTTTGGCTAGCTTCCATATTGCTTATCTATATATGTCTTACCGTTTGTTCATCTAAACGCCTGAAAACCAAAGCAAACGGCAATACATGGAAATTACAAACCATTCGTTCCTTCTTGTTACAAACCCATTAAAACTCTATGTAATATAAATGCTATTTATTATACAACTTCAAAATATTCAAATTATGTTGTACTCTGTTATGTATACATTTGCTTGTCTGCGTATAGGAGCTTTAAAAAACTTCAAATGAGATATTGTGACAACAAAGCGTGTGTGATGAAAAGAGCTGGAGACCAAGCAAAAAGCCTTCAATTGCTAGAGAGTATCAGGTGTAAATCTATAGAATAGCATAATGAAGAGCATCTTTTGTATTCAGAGCACAGGGGTAGCATAGCAACTGTGTGATGTATTAATAGAAGTGGCTATTCTATACCCTCTCCACGGATCATGCAGTCAGCATTGTCTTTATTGGAAGCACAATGTGAGCTTTATGTACAGGTCATGTGTAATGTGTATTATTTTTGCTGCCCTAATTTGAACCATTTTCTTTTTTTTTTCTTTTTTTTTTTTTGCTTTCGTTAAGGGTATATACACCTATTAGTAAAAACATTACCAAATGCCTAATAGTGTGAAGGTTTTGTGAACAAAAGGAATACATAAGACCACCGAAGGTGTCCTGTGGTATTAGGCACAAAGACGTTCGCATCAGATCTTTTAGGTTCTGTAAGTTGCAAGGTTGTGCATTATCCCACAGATGCTCGGTAGAATTGAGGTCTAAGAAATTAGGCAGCCAACACCTTGAATTCACTGTCATGTTTCTCAAACCATTCCTAAACGTGTTTTACAGTATGGGAGGGTACATTAGCTTGCTGAAAAGGCCACTGCCATCAGGTATACAGATTCCATGATGTGTACTTGGTCTTCTGAAAGTAACATTCACATAAATGCCAGGTACCAAGTTTCAGCAGCAGAGCATTGCTCAGACATCACACTTCCTTCGATAACTAGCCTGCTTCATATCGTGCATCCTGGAGTCTTCTTGGTGTCATCATTCGCCAGAAAACAATGCATACTTACCTGGCTGGCCGCTGTATAAAAGAAAATGTGATTCACCGTGCCATTTACCTTCTGCTGTTGCTCCATGGGTACCATGACAGATATGCAGTTATGCTCAGTTTGTTCTAACACCTTTCTGTTATAGCTAGCATTAACTCTTTAAGCACATTGGGCTGGATCCAGACCTTGTTAAGTGCATGAACTTAGTTACTCAAGGGCTAAACCATGTTGATTTCAGGGGGAGCCAAGTTAATTGTATTCTTTGCATGCAGGGATATATCTTTAAATTGCTTACTGCACACAGATACTGACCGGCTTTACTATCACACTGTTTTAGACTTGGGGTAGGAAACATCACCTCTCAACACTAATACTGTTTGCAACAGATGAAATATGACTCCCCTGAAATCAACATGGTTTAGCCCTTGAGTAACTAAGTTCATGCACTTAACAAGGTCTAGATCCATCCCATTGTGCTACAGTATCTGTTCTGTGGGAGTTCATCAGAGCTTTGGGCACCCATGACCTATGCTGCCTTATGTGCAAGCACATAGAATGTCCTTTTTGTTCTCTCTAGGGCACTAATAGCTCAATTAGTGATGCCAAAAAAGGAAGAAAAAAAGAGCATTTTGCAAATACCTAACTGATAAAGAATAGGCAATTCTGGGTAAAATAATAAGTATTGTTTAGATAAAAACTTACTGGACAAGATATTTGAGTATCACTTTAAGTGTAAGTTGGGATGTCTGAAGGTTGTTATCCAAATGACAATGTTTGTAGTCTATCCATCTGCCTGCAAATACATACACATGTAGCCAGACATGACCTCATAACACATGCGTGCAACTCAGCTGGGAACTGAAAGATTATGATGCCAACATCATTCTGGATGAAATAGGGAGCAGGAAAGGACTGGGGATTGTACTGACAGCTATGATAGCCTAGATGGGAAGACTGTTGACACACACTGTAAATACTTACATCAGGATATGATTTTGAGGTGTGAGAAAAAAATCTATATGAAGAATTTGCAGTAGTGTTTATTGACTGATATTAAGGTTGTGACTTAAATGAAAAGAAAGTTTAATGTTTGCTTTTGGACATATGAATAGCTCAGAATGTGCAGTTTATTTGTCTATACTAAGTCTCTGACTCTTTTCTGTAACTATTTGCTTAGTGTTTTTAAGATTTAATGTTGCACTGGGATGTTGGGTGACGTCCATCTCTTGGAATGTTTATTTAGAATGACATAGTGCACAGTCCCTGTTATCAGGAACAGATGATACAGTTGTTGTTTGTCCAATGGGCCCATGAGAAAGGTGTGTGCTACCATATATATATATATATATATATATATATATCCCTAGGTCACTTATTTTGTTCTCCATGTATCAGATTTGTTTCTTTAGGCATTTTTTTGTACATATTTGATATTAAGGATGCAAATGGATTGTCTGCAAAATTGAGAGAAGCGGATTCTGTTACAGGTGCCTGTTGCACAGGTTGACATTATGCACAACTCTGATTTCTCTATACTGGCATAAGAAAGCAAGCTGTTAGTTTTTTCTGGGTTTTTGTAAGTCAGTATGTGGAAAGCAGGTAGATGATGGAGGACTTACCAGAGATGCTATGTGCAAAATAAACGAGAAGAATGAAGGACGTTGCTAACTCTGAAACAAAAAACAATCAACAACTAAGTGAGAAACCAGCCCAAACCATTCTAATAAAAGAAACCCCATTAAGATGTTAAAGGGTCCTATGCAAGATATAGTGTGTGTATATATCTGGTGGCTGGAGTAACCACAGAGGTTTATCCATCCTGCAGCCCCTTTTCGGCTCCCTGCTGAAACTGCTTATGATATCCCAGCAGTGCAATGCAGATAGTCTTCAGCATTGCACTGCTCATTGATAGCCTGTCAGAAATTTCAACGGGCATGAAGGATAGGAGCCACAGCCTGGATAAACCCCTGTGGTCACACCTCCTTGTTCCTCTTGTCTGAGCCACAGAGGTGAGGCAAGAGGGAGAGAACTTTAATACGTGAGTGAGCTAAGTGTTTTAGAGAGTGGGATGGATATATTTGACAAATGTAATATGTACGTGTGTGTCTGTATAGAATAGGCCGCAATAGATATATAGTAGTTCTATATAGTCTATATCCTTAGTGTGTTTGTATATACATCCATACATACACTTACACACATATCAAAATCTACCACTGGCTACTATGGTGCACAGTGTGATAATTTAGTCTAAAACTCCAGTTTGAATGCACTGCTTTCAGAGGGGAGGTATGGAAGCCTCTAAGGGACAAAATAATTAACAAAGCTGTAAGCTGTGCAGTCAGTAATGTAGCTGATGTGACTAGACATGGTTAAACTATTTTAATGACATGACATAGGTCATAAATGCCAATTTGTTTGGTTTAGTTGCTATGGACCGTATTCACACCTAACTCACTCGTGCATACCTTATGGCACCTAAGAGTGCAATAGGGCTACCTTATTTGGACAATGCCTCCCCCCGCCTCCCCAGCTAATCTAAATCCCTCCCCACTCCCACTGCTAACTAAACACTCCCCGAGGCAGCATTAGCACCCCTCTTTCTAACTAACAGCTCACTGGTACTACTGCACATGCGCAGTAGTTACATTTGTCAAATTACACACCTAAAAAGACGGAGCTTCTTAAGTGTGAACATGGTCCTATATATTTGCTGCTAATTATGTTCACATAACCTAGTGTGTTCTAGGCTAGGTAACTGAGGTGGTGTCCTATTAAAATTAATAACTGACCCACCAACCTGAAAAACAGGGAGTGTCTCTCGCAGCCAGTGAATCATACTGAAAAGCAGTCAGGTGTACCAGGCATATGGTACAGTGTGAGAGATTCACAAGTATGTGTCACAAAAATGCAGTTTGAACCATCATGGTTGAGAACACTCAATATATTGTGATGTAATTGATTTTAATGCTCTATTTTTGTCACAACTTTAATAAAACAACCCTCCTCCCCATCTACAGGGAGAAAGAACCTTTAAACATGTATCTCCAGTTACATGTGCAAAGTATGGGTTATGGTTACATTTTACCTTTATAGTTGCCTCCTAGGATGCTCCTTTAGTTCAGATTGATGTTTATACAAAGATGACTGTAGGAATATGCACTGCAACATAACAGAGGCTGCTAGATCATGGTTTCCCTACCCTCTGTGTAAGACTTCTTGCAATGCCTGCCCTACTGTTTCTCACTAAGGGCCAAATTACTGCAGGAAGAAAAAAAATGGAAATGTTGCCCATAGCAACCAATCAGATTCTAGCTCTTAAGCTGGGCACGCACTAGAGAGATTATTGCTCTCAGCGTGTGCTTGCCAATAAACGAAAGGTCCTGATATCGGCACCACACACAGCTGGGGGCGATAATCTCTGCAGGAGAGCCTGCAGCTAGCCTATTGGCTGGCTGCAGTCACTCTCTGGTTGGCAGGATCTCTTGTCAATCTTGACAGGAGACCCATGCAGCCAGCTTATTGGTTGGCTGCAAAAAAATTATGAATGGGGAAAAACTATAGTGTGAGATGTTCTGCAGTGCCGTGCAGAACCTCTCGCACTGACACTGCAGTGTTGTGTCCTCTCTCCCTCTGTCTGGGTATACAGCGCTGTATACCCTTACAGAAGGAAGAGAGGACATAGAGTTGCAGCCTGTCAGTGTGGGGTTCTACAGCACTCTGCCTTCTCTTCCTCTGTGTTAAATGTCTGTCTGGTGTTACAGCCTCCAAGGGAGTGTCTCACCAGGGCGCAGAGCCTAAACCAGGGCCAGGTTTTTACCAGAGCCCCTGATGGTGGGGATAGCCTGGGCTGCTGGCACCTGATTGCGTTGTGGCCCTCGGCGATAGCTCCCAAGGAAGATCTGTAGTGAAGGTGCCTGAACAGGAACCGAATTACACTCAGGAACCCTTACAAAACAATGCTGGAACCCTTGCTCACTAGACAGGAAGTATAGGCTGAGTAGCACAAGAAGACTAATATACACTTGGGCATTCAGAGGAGTAGCCAGTAACCCAAGCATACAAGATGTAGTCTGGAACCCACACACACAAGACAAGAGTAGCTGGTACACAAAAGGTTACACCAGAACAGGGAGAGATCCACAGGAGTGGGATAGATGACAATTGGATCTCTAAGAGATACCTGAGAAACTGCAGATGGAATAGCAATAGACTACAGGTATAAAGAAGGCAGATAACAGGAAATATAAAGATGGTAAACACACCGCAAACAGAGGAGCGGAGAACTAGGACAACTCATGCTCACTCACACACTTGTAGATGGAACACAGTGGAGATGGTAAACACCGGAGAGTCACGGAAGAAACACAAGGAGAGATGAAACGCACCAAGTGCGGGACCCACAAACTGACAAACACAGTGGCACACACACACACACTGAGCAGATGGAAAGCTCAAGGCAATGTACAGGAGGTGAGAGGTTGAGAACTCACTCAGCAAAGAGGAGACTTTGTATTGGTCAGAGATCACAGCTGTCGGCGTGAGTAGCAAGCTAGGAATGCTGCACACTGCTGACAAACACAGGGCAGACAATGAGACAGAGGAGGCAAGGGTAGCACCAGGAGAACACAGGGCAGAACAGAGAAGACGAGTGTTGCCAACTCTGAAACACAAAACAAGCAACTGAGTTCAAAACAATCCCAACCCAATTGTAAAAAGCCCAAAACTATCTATCTATCTATCTATCTATCTATCTATCTATCTATCTATCTATCTATCTATCTAT